>JAQPZZ010000125.1:0-18633 GCA_028416715.1 Fusarium multiceps | reverse complement strand
TTTTCTTTTTATTTTTTCTTTCTATTTTCCTTCTTCTCTTACTTTTCTTACTTTCTTTACTATTCTATTTTATATTTACTACTTTCCTTTAAATATTTATTATTATTTAATTCCTTAGTATATATTATTTCTTTTATATTTATCTTATACTTTTATATCTACTTTAATATAGTATAATATAAATCCTAAGTAATTAAGATTATACTACTAAAGTAGGCCCTTTATCTAGAGTAGCCTATCACTATTTATATCCCCCACTACCACTGACCCACTACCACTAACCCACTTATCCTACTTCTTCTAACCTAATACAGCTTAGCTCCTTTCCTATTCTGGCCTAGCCGGTGGCCAGTGGTCAGTCGGGATTGTTCTCAAGTAGTTCTTCATAAACAGATTTCCCAATACTGAGTATTTTCCGTTCAGCTGAGTCGTGATGCCACCAGCACAGGTCTTGACATTAGGGTCGTAAATAGTGTAGTTGACATCTCGTCCCGGAATAGTGAGCGTCATGCCTTCAGTCTTGAAATGAAAGTCAGGAATGGTGGTGTTACATGGAAATGTATGCGATCTCCCGTCGGTGAGCTTGTATCCCTTAATATGGCTGTAGTAGTCGCTGACCACAGCTTTAGGAAGGTAGACAAGGGAGGTGCCGGAGTCAACAATAACCTCCCCGACTGTTTTCTTGCCGTTGGTGAATGAACCTTTGCCTACAGCGTAGGAGCCAGCATTCATAGCCCAGTGCTTCTTACTAGTCACGGGCGTGTAGCCAATCTTCCCGTTGAACTTGGAGTTATCGATGTAGCCAAAATCCCAGGATGACGGCTTGCCGTCGGCTCGAAGATTCGCAGCAAACAGCTTCCTTTTGAGAGTGGGGATAAGGGTTTCGAATAAGGTAGTCTGCTTTTCAGGCTTAACAGTGTTGATAGTAGAAAATGCGAGACCAAGAATGCCATCTGTGTTGATATCCACTGGGTTGATAACGGCGGCCTGGACGACTTGCTTGTGGGCGATGACAGAACCTGCTTTGACGGTGTCTTTAAATACAACGCCGCTGATCTCGTCTCCAAAGGCGTACTGGATAGCGAAGGTATAGTTGGGCAACAACTCTGATGATGAGGTTGGCACATAGGTGGGATGATCGAGACTCTGCCATGGGGATGACTCGTTGGAGTATACCCATCTTGAGCGACAAATGTCAGTCCGTATGTAACAGGATTTCGAGAGACCAGACACTCACAAATCAGCAGAGCCAGTGTCGTAGATAAGGTCGAATGTCTGATTTCCGATGACAGTGGGGACAAAGAATGACAAGCCAGTGGAGGAAGGCTTCACCTTCGCAGAACCTGCTTGTTTGTAGCTACGCGCATTTACGGTGCTGCCACCTGAGACAACAGGGAATTTTGCCTCGAGCCTTTGCAACTCGGCCACTGGGTCAAATTCCTCTGGAGTGGAAGGCGTAAAGGCATCAACGCTAAAGGCATCGCCAGGCATAGCGAGGCCATTAACAGATGTAGCGAGGGCGGCAGTCGCCACGCTCAATTGAAACAACTTCACAGACATACTGGAAACAGTGGTCAAGGATTAAGTCTGCTGCGAAGCACCTTAGAGAAAGAAGGCATGCTTCCTTTATTATTCGCGATAGCCTTCCTCTCTCTCGTATTCTTCCCATGCTACGCTGTGACTTTTTGTGCAAGGATGCAAGAGAGAAGTGCCGGGGTTAGCATGGAACGTGATTTCCTTAAGATGGGTCCTGGCCAATAGAGAAGCAGTAAAGCCAGCAGATAAAGGAAGCGACCTCGTATCGAGCTCGTATCAACGGATAAGTCACGGAGTAGTCTCTGGAAAATATTAATTCCATGCTTAGCTTTAAATGTGTATAAGATTGCATAGAGTTAAGCATTTTATATATGCATACGCTCTTATACAGTTACCTATCATATTATCTCAAGTGATACTGTACAACGGATCGTCTTTGTTGATTTAGCTGGTCTAAGTCTCAGTATTATTACTGCTACGAAGCAATTGCCTTTTGCCAATAGAAAGGATTTCAATCTTGGATTGCCATAGTGTGGGGATGCAACTAGTGATAACAGCTATCCGGAGGTCGGAGTAACTTAGGTCCGCTTAGTCAGACATAGGCATAGGTGACGTAGCTTAGGTCGTGAGAATTCTTGTAACCTGGATCTAGAGAAGCAAGGCTCTTAAGAATATTACTGATATACCCAAATCGTTGTCCGAATCATTGTTACACAGCTCGTGGTTGCACATATGCAATTTCGTATTGTAGCTGTAAAGATCACGCGGGATTGTGAAACGCACAGGGTGACTGAAGTGTGGTAACAAAAATTGGCATTTACCCGGAGCGTTGATGGTTATCAACCCTACTCTGAGAACCAATTTTGTCAAGAGATAAATTATAAAACGAAAAGAAGAATATAAGCAAACTCTCACAAGAGGGAACAGATCCTGACGTGGAATAACCTGTCGCCTGCTTGGCTACATTTATCTGTATCATTACCCTATAGAGAGCATGCAATCTGTGTTGAACTCAGACAGCGTGAGAGTGGGGCACACAAAGGGAACCAACGCGCTAATGCTCATAAACAATGCAGTGGTTACTCGAGATGACAGTTTCCATGCTGATCACATCCGAGCGAGCTGTTGCACTTATCGGTCCTCTTTATCAAGTCCTCGCTTTGACCTCCAGACAGAAATACTTGCACAGTTCTATCACAGCGCCAAATTCGGCAAGCCCGGGAATTAACAGCCAATCAACTTCCTCAACAAGCTCTCTGAATCATGAGATTGCGTAGTGCTACGCTTTGACAGCGCCGAGTGGAGTCACAAATCTAAGACAACCAACCATAGTGCCACAAACCCACAAAAGTGTCTGTTAGCGTTTGGCTGACAGAACCGCTGGTCCAAATTTCGACTTAGGGCTAGTCCTCTGGTTAGATCGTCGGACTAAACAGATGGAAACACTCATCACTCCACACAAGGATCTGCAGTCAGGGTAGCCTGCAGAACTCCCAGGGCTCAACTTCGTCAGTTTGGGCGGAAGAATGTCATTGTCTACCAAAGGCCAGATAGCTCCAAAAAGACTTTACCCTGTTGGTCAATTGTGAAACATTTGAGGATGAAGCAGTTCACTGTGACATAGAATAGATCGATAACCTGTTTTGCACCAGTCAGCCCATGTACAATTCAAAAGTGCCGTAATAACCGACCAAGACTAGAACCTTTGCTTTAAATTTCTTTATCGGATGATCTTCTCCTCTAGTACAGACTCAAGGAATCTCAAGAGTCAGTGGCTGCAGATCGGAATCGAGCTACCGGTCAGATTGCCGTAAGTACCTCTCACTTGGATATCGGTCAGAGTGACAACGGAAGATGTGCGCGCTGCTACGGAGACACAGGTTTGTCCACCTAGCATGCCATAAGGCCAGCCGTAAAGTGGAGGACTGGAGGAGCTCCGAAATGCAAGTAAAACAGGAGCCAAAGAGTCGGATTTGTCTTTCCCTTTTGAGGAGGCAAGACCGGCTTTATACTCAGCTTTGATCTTCAGCTAGGAAGCTTTGATCAAGTAGAGGAGGTCAGGTTTCACACTAACTTGGGTTGGTATGCGGTATGAACGGAAGATCGATCACACTACTGACAAAGACAGTTTAGTGCTCATCTATGAAGCGTCCATCCCCACGTGTTTATTGTTTTTAACAGGGCCTTCTCCGTTCTAGAGTTTCGTTTTTCGGCATTGCGTTTCATTAATTTGTCATGGGCCCCGAACTATTTACGGACCACCTGTTCCCAAGACTTGCTACTTAAACACTGCATGAGATGTACCGTCAACCATTCCTGAGACCGCATTTATTTCTGTCTACAATCAATCTCAGCAAAACATGCGTCTCCTCAGTTTAATACTGATATGGACGTGGCTCGCTGGTCGAGCACACTGCGTGGACAGCACGGCCCTCCTCACTCAACTTCCAGGATGTGCGGTACGTAACAGCTGCTGTTCGTTGACCAAAACCAAATCACTAACCTTCCTTTCAGTCACCTTGCCTCGTAGAACTCATGACAAAATCTACGTGTGGGGTAGACATACCATGTCTTTGTGCTGATCCGCTGCTCAAAACCGACGTCATGGGCTGTGTCAAGAGCAATTGTGAACCCATAGAAATGCTAAGTGGGTCGAACATTCGAGGAGTTGTGATATGTGCTAATCAAAATGCAGCGACGATGAACGTGACCGCGACAGCCTGCGAATACCCCGTGCGCGACAAGCATCAGAGCATTAATATAATGATTACCTGTATCATCACCATCTCAGGACTTATGGTTGGACTTCGGCTCTACGACCAGCTGGTCTATAAATCTGGGCTTCACGTGGATGATTACCTCATTTTCGGTTGTCTGGTCAGTTATGCGCCATCCTTACATGTTTCAACTACTAACATTGATGATAGCTTTTGGCGATAGCGAACTCCACCGTTGTAATCTATGGACGTATGTTAAATCCCACCCATTGACTTAAAACATTACTAACTCCGATATGTCAGTGTCAACACACGGCCTTGGTCAAGATATGTGGCGTTTTAGCCCAGGAACAATTACAACTCACCTCAAGGTTTGTAACTCGTTGTGGACCGCCTGAAGAAAAGGCTAACAACTTTTAGTACCTCTATGTCGGCCAAGCTCTCTACGCTACTGAAACTTTCACGATTAAGATCTGCGTTCTGGCTTTCTATCTTCGCATCTTCCCTGGCAACACTACGCGAATGATTATCTGGAGTACTATCGGCGTATCAGTCGTTTGCATGATCATCTTCGACATCCTAGCGATTGCACAATGTCGGCCTATTAGTTATTTCTGGCAAGGTTGGGATGGTCTGCATGAAGGCCAATGTATTGGAGTTAATCCTATAGCCTGGGCAATTGCTGGAATTACTATTATCCTTGACCTGTGGATGTTGGGAATTCCACTCTCCGAGGTTCTGTTTCTCCAAATGAACTGGAAAAGAAAGGTCGCAGTTTCGATGATGTTTATCGTTGGTACTTTGTAAGTTACCTACACAATCTTGGTGATCAGGCGGCTAACCTTCACTCAGTGTTACTGTTGTAAGCATTCTAAGGCTTCGCTACCTCGTCCAGTTTGGCAAGTCCTCCAATCCTACATGTAAGTTGCTTTTCCTACCGCACCTGGCTCTAGCAGGACTAATATCAACCACAGGGGACGGTTATGATGCTTGCTACTGGTCGGCGATTGAGGTCAACGTTGGAATCTGGTGTGCTTGCATGCCCAACATTCGCATGCTATTGATCAGTGTTTTCCCAAGGCTGAGAAGCTCTGCTGGCTCACGCCCAAGCAATGCATTGTCATCAGATGAGAGATACAAAGGGTCAGCATCTCACACCGCCAGATCTCAGAACCATAATAGGTTCTACGAATCAAGGCCCCCACAGACACAGAACAGTGAAGGTTTGTCCAGCACAGTGGATCTAGTTGAGATGATGACCTACACAAAGCATGATAAAAGCTCTGATAAGAGTTCAGTATAGAAGATAAAACATAGAATAGTAATTATATAAACATGTTAGCCTCTATAATCTGAGGAACCTACATCAGTGACGTAGTGCTGGCTGCTGAGAACCTCTTGAAGACTGCTCTAGAAGGTAGTTGCATTATACTATGCCTCGACCGCTACCCATTCCTCCTAATAGATGAACTGCCAATTTCGTGGATTTGAGCCTCATGGGCAGTCGTCTCATAGACAGGAGGAGGGGAAACAAACACATGTGTACCCTGACCCGTTGATGACAAAGGCGACCTGAACATGGGTCTCACATCAGACCTAAGTGGGGAGATCGGCGAAGTTATCTGCGTGTGATGAGAAGCGATTACCTTGTCGCCTTGTGCATGCAGATCAATGTCCTGAGGAGTGGGGTCTATGACCAGTGGGTTGATAGGACATTCGGTGTCGCGTACTGAGCCCTTGGGCTTTCTTCGTCGACGGATGCAGAGACCAATAACTATAAAGAGACCGATAATTGCTACAGATGCGACTACACCGCCGACAATCACTTCGGCGGGCGACTCCTTATCCCAATCGGAGGCAGTTTGTGTAACAAAAGATACTTTTGTAGTTGTTGCTGGCGTATCCATGTCGGGAACATCTGCGCTTGCTGTGTTGTGAGTTAAGCCCACGTCCAGTGTAGATGTTGGACCAGATATTGCACTCGGGTCTGTGCGATTAAAGTCCGATACGTGGCGCTGATGAAGTCTATGGACGTCTAAGATGCTGGGTCGATCGACAGAATGTGACAGCCTGGCTGATGCTTGACTTGCTCCAGTTTCGGCAATTGCGAAGAGAATTATAATAAACACCTTCCATGGTAGCAGAGTAGAAGCAAAAATCATTTTAAGCTGTATTTCAATATAGTGCTTGTATAACAAGGAAGGCTTGCGGAACAGAATTGTTGGCGCTGGGACATTGACAAGATTGGAGTGCTAGATATAAGAGACAAGAATAATAGCAAAAGTGCACCCGTCAAGGCTGATATCAGCATAGAGCTGTGACTAGAATAGAATCAATCAGGGTGGCGCAAGGCATGATCTTCTACTGTGGCGTGAAATCCCCTTTTAGTGTCAGCATTTAGTGAAAAACTATAAGTCTAATTCAGCTTCCGCCACTTGTTGCACAAGTTTTAGAATATCCTCACTAGCCTCCGTTCGGAGATGGAGATATTGAATCGTAGGGTTGATACACTTTCCTGTCTAGAATACGGTCGACTGATGATGGCGACTCTCTTCTGACTACATTGCTAAATGTTGCAAACGATTGGACCTCCTAATTGCTTCCAATCATGTTCTTGTCGAATCAGGCATTACAGATATGGTATAAACTATACGGATGACTCAATAGTCAATGTGGGGTCGCGGAGTATTCTCAATGCGACGGTAGACTGGGCGTGATAACTGGAGGAAGGAATGAAGTAGTTGATGACTGGGATGGTACGGCATGTCGTATACAAGACTCGTTCTCACGTGTTCGAGAGATTCAAGGATAGTCCGGACCCTAGTCGTCTGCTGCAATGAACGGGAGATGGTTGGTAGTTGCTGATCTGCTTAAGTTTTGACCGACTTGACAGCTCGCTTCCGCATACGACGCAGTGCTAGGTTGACATCTTGGCGTCATTTCGGTACTCTAAGCCCGGTTTCAAAGAACCCACCTTTCTTCACCTTTGAGCAGATCTCATTGGGCAAAAAGCTATACGAGAAAATAACAGCCGGATACTATAGGGACTAACCCTTTTAAAGATGACTCCTGTCCTTGGCGTGATTATTCTAGTCAGGCTCAGTTCCTTTATTTACTGGTGCCCCTTGACTCAATGGATCCCCATTCGATTGTCACCTTGGTTCGCTATTGCCCAAATTCATACGGAGGCAATAAGATCATTTATCAATATGTTTGCGCTGGGCACTGTTCTTTTATCTTTGGCCGCTACGGCTTTCGGCCAGGATCTCAGCGGCAACGACACGACCAACAGCACTGAGCCGATTCGCGGAGATTACATATGGAAGCCAACATGCAAATTACCCTCGCCTAAAGATTTCATGTTCAACATGGGTTTCGAGTTCCGCGACGGCTGTGTCAAGGGCACTGGAAATCTGGAGGCTTTTGTCATGTTTGTGGATTTCCCAGATGCCGAAGATAAAGATCCCGACTCGCTCAAGGCTTTGCACGACAAGCTGGTGCCCCCAACTATCGATTGGTACACCAAGTCTAGCTACAATAAGCTGAAGCTGAACATGAGCGCCGATACCTCTCAGTACTACCGCATGCCCAAGGCGGCGTCCGAGTATGACTGGCTAGGCAGAGGGTCCGGTATTTGGCGACATGATCGTTATATTCAGGACGCCCTTGATGCTTTCACGGCCAATGGCACTCGCTCGCCCCCGCCCAAAGTGGACGTCCTCTATGTGATCCCGACAAGCCAAGCAGCGAACTACATGTCTCGCTCTATAACCTATTACGACCCTGTCTCGACGCGTCAGGGTAAGCGGGTAGCTAAGAAGACTGTTACACTTGGTGCCGCCGACTGGGATCTCATTGCTATGACCATGGTTCATGAGACGGGTCATACCTTCTGTCTACCAGATTACTATTCGTTCCAAAGCTACGCAGGCTTTTATACAGGAGGCTTTGGTGTCATGGCCCAGACTGAAGGCATGGCGCCTGATCATTTTGCCTGGGACAAGTATCGCTTGGGATGGATCGAGGACAAGGCAGTCGACTGTGTTCTTGAGGCCGGCAGCACGGAGCATGTCATTACTCCCCTAGCTGTTGATGGTGGAAAGAAGGCGGTCGTGATTGCAGGCAGCGAGATTTCTGCTCTTGTAGCTGAAGTTCGCACTGCTGAAGGTCTGGATAAGAATCTTTGCGCTCCTGGTGTCTTGCTTACTGAGGTCGGTACGAGGATTGCACCCGGCAGTGGCCCGATCCGTGTTCTGGATGCTACGCCGAGCACTTTGGGCTGCGTCGGGAACCTCGATGACAAAAATGATGCTGCGCTGCCTTTGACTCTGGAAGGAAGCAAATCTCTTGCCTATGAGCCAGTGAGCTCGTTTGAAGTGCCTAACTGGGATGTTACAGTAACCCTGTTGAGTGTGGAGGACTCGAAGTATACTATTCGCGTTGACCGCAAAGCGTCTGTTAAGACTGATTCATGGTAGTGTTATATTTTGGATTTACATGATATAGTCCAAAACAAACAAATATTATGCTGGGACGTGCAAACGCAAATAGACTTAGTTTACAAAACGAGAAGACTCATTGTTGCTACCCGTTGCTCTTCTATTGGAGGTAGGGCATATAAGGAGTTCCATTGTCCTCTGCCTCGCGAAATAGCCTCTTATTCTCCCTCCAGAGACAATATTTGAGGGCCGAAGCAAAAGAAATGCACAAGCTTCCCATAAGAAACATCAGGATAAATGCCAGCCGGTATCGAGGCTCATCAGAATCAATAAAGAAGAACGGCGCAATGACATTACCGATCTGGCTGAGAACGTTGCAGAGCGCCACGGAGACCGCCTTCTTCTCCGGAGTGCGAGCCAGAGTAGTAGACAACCACGTCTGAATCAGAGGGTTGGCGCCGAATAGACCTCCGATAAACAGGTATGAAGCTGAGTATCGAGGAACAGTCGCCGTCGTGACCATGCAAATGACATACCCAGCGAGACCAACAGCGATAGGAGTCGAAAAATGCCAACCACGCTCTCCCACGCGGTCAGAGTTCCAGGCAACGGCAATTGATGTGGCTGCAGCGACACAGTACGGTGGAAACGTGAGGAGAAGTGCTGTAACCCTGTCATAGCCTAGTCCGCGGACAATAGCTGGATAGAAGTTGGAGAAGCCGTAAGCAGCCGAGATAGAGATGTTGATACCTGTAAGGAGCCAGAATTTGTAGTCGATCACTGTAAGCTTAACACCAATCCAAATGGTTGACTTGATTTCGACTTCAGAAACTCTGTCGGCAATGATCCTGACTTGCGCAACCTTGCGCATATCCTCCGTCATAGTCCACATAGCGCTTCCGCTGCTAGACTGAGGGTAATCAGGAAGGAGGAATATAGCAACAAGGGCAAAAGCTGATCCAAACAGAGCCAGCACAATAAAAAGCCATTGCCAACCGGCGACACCACGTGCCCCCTCAAGTGTACTGAAGACAGCTGCAGCGATCAGACCTGACAGTCCGTTGGCTAATGAGACACCAGTCGACATGATCGCAATTCGGACGGCAATCTCTCGGCGGGTGTACCAACTCGACATGACGTATATAGCCTATGGGAAAGAACGTAGGCAAAGGTCAGTATATACAACAGAAAACATATGATGTCGAGGGTAGTGTTGTAAGACTTACACCAGGGAAGAGTGGTGCTTCAACCAATCCAAGGAAGAAACGGACAGCCAGCAGGCCCTCATAACTCTTAACGCCTGCAATTGCCGCAGAAACGCCAGACCATAGAATGGCCATACCGGGAAGATATAGACTAGGTCGGATCTTTCCGATGATCATATTCGAGGGGACCTGACCGAGAACATAGCTGGCGGCCATTGCCTACGATTAGCCGAATTGGTCTTGGAAAGAATGAAGTCCAGGAAGTATTGTGTATACTTACCCAGCACTGAGAATAGACACAGCAGAACCAAACTGCGATCCCTCGAGTTTGAGATCCTGATCAAGAGTACTAAGGCGAGCTTGTCTAGATTTAAACATATCAGTTTCTATGCACACAAGTTTCATCTCGAATTGAGGAGTGCTTACCCAAGAGAGGCTCTATCAAGGTAGTTAAAGACATACAGGAGCCAGAGCGTTGGCAGGAGAGTCATGTCCAGCCGGCGGACAAGCTTCTTCTCTAGGGCTTCCCAATCCGGAATCCCAAGTTCTGCAAAAGCAGACTCACGAGCAGATGTAGGCGTCGAATTGACACCTAGATCCTTGACACTACCTTTTTCGGCCAGCTCGATGGCTTCGGCCTTATCGGTATTAAACGCATCTTTCTTATCATCGTCCACTGCGGCCAGGCCAGCAACAGGGTCTGCCACACGATCGTTGGAAGACATAGGGTTTTGTTGAGAACGATAGGATGGATGAATAAGAGTTCTTAGCCAAATAGCTAAAAGTCAGAAAAGCCAGTTTACTATTGTGATAAACGAGTAACTACCGTATCATCATGTCCTTTTTATATTTACAAACAAGTTCAACCTGCTGATGAATTCATTACCCCGCAGTCTAAAAGCGAACCCCAGACTTCCCCGGATTGCCAAGATGTTCCAGTTAGGTAAAGATCTCGAGCTCATCCCGCACTTTTGCATGCCGGGACTGGCATTAAATATGCCAAGTAATAAGAAAGGCCGACAAGTTTTACCCTACGGGCTTTCGGAATCCCGGCGAACCGGCCAAAACCCGAGGAAGTTTCCTACTCGCCCAACAGACTAATTGCTGTCTTTCAGTCGGCGTTTTATAGCTCCACTCGGCGTTATGCAGCTACATTCGGTGGTTTAGAGTTACCTTCGGTTCTTTATCTGTTCCCTGACAGTGGACCTGGACGAAATGCATAAGCCAAATGAGTCTAAGACATATATGCAAAGTATAATACAAGTACAAGTTACAGATTGCAATGAAATACAGAACCAGGCTTACATCAATATGTAAAATCAATCAATATCCAGTGCTAGACATCCGAAACCCCTCAAGCCGCTTCACGTTCGCGGGTATACACAAGTTTTCCACCACTGACCCTCCCTTCCCTAAGTTCTTCCAATCCACGTAAGATACCCGGTAACCCATTACCTCCTCTATTGAGATAAACTCTGGGTGGCTTGACCAACCCGTCTGCAAAGAACCTCTCAGTCATCTTCACAAAATCCTTCTGAAACTCAAAGTCTTCTGGCACAGCGTCGAACAACTTCTTCTCATACATCCAAGGTTCGCCAAAAGCGGAGTAGGCAAGGATAGATCTAGCTTTCACTTGAGGGTTCAGACGCTGGACGTCTTCTTCAAAACCGGGCACGAGAGCGACGTATCTTACTTCCGCTGACTTTGGCATAATTGAAGTAGCAAGGGCTGTGCTGGTTTTGCTTGGGTAGGTATCGAAAACGAATTTGAGTGAACCACCGGCTAAGCGCAGAATGTCATCGGCAAGAGTAGTGGATTTGTAATCCAATACATGGTCGGCGCCAAAGG
This sequence comes from Fusarium multiceps, assembly GCA_028416715.1. NCBI lineage: Eukaryota > Fungi > Ascomycota > Sordariomycetes > Hypocreales > Nectriaceae > Fusarium > Fusarium multiceps. The sequence goes on along the minus strand of JAQPZZ010000125.1, from coordinate 6,888 downwards.
ACTTGACGTACTCGGCGTTGGAGGGCGACGAGGTCGTTATCACTGTTGCACCGGATAGTTTTGCAAACTGAATAGCCGAAGTACCTATGGCTGTACTGCCGCCATAAATGAAGATATAATACGGTTGTTCGGGGCGTGCATCGGGAAGAGGAATCTTTAATGTCTGATACAAGCCAACGCCCTTGAAACAGCATCATTAGCGCACAATCCCATCTTATGCTTGTTGGTGAAGATATACTGAGCTTACCATAGTTATGAGCGCTATACCCTGCGTCGCAGCATCCACGTCGCTGAGGTTCTCAGGTATCTTCATCTGAATATCGCCCTTGACGTGGATCAAGTCCGCAAAAGCTCCATCCTTCGTGCGTAAAATATTTCTAGCCCATAGTTAGTTCACCTGTCTAACCTTCGATACTGAGCATACTTACTGTCCCGAAATGACGCCAGCTACACGATCTCCAATCTTAAAGTCCCGAGCGACTCCTGGTCCAACCTCGACGACCCTTCCAGCATAATCTGACCCAACAGGCAAGCCAGAGCAGATTTCTCCTTCCTCTTCCAGGTCTAGGTGGTACACGTCGTCGGGATTAAGGGCCCATGCGGTGGGCTTGACTCGGATAAAGCCGGTTTCAAGTTCGGGAACGGGGATTTGTTTGATCTCTGCGCAGCCTGGGGCGACGTTGACGATGCCTGTTGTTGTAATCATATTGCTTTTGATGCTTTGGTTGTCTTCTCGGACTTATAATGGTATCCTGATGAGGTGGTATTGTGTGTGCCTCGACGATGTCGGATTGTCGATTAATCGGATAGCACGTTCTTATATTTGTTTCTGTCCTGATATGCACGTCCTATGTCCCATGTCAAATTCTAGAAAATGCTTATATGATGATCTTAAGTCAGTTCTGACAAATAATTGTAGGGCAACATTAGTCAGACGTGTAACGTTTTTGTTTGTCATCCTACCTTCCTATTTCGGTATCAAGGTGCGCCAAGGAAATAAGCATAATTTAGCAGTAGGGGTCAAGAGTACTTGGTGGTCCACTCGGTAAAGTCAAAACTCTTGAGCTTCAACTCAAACGCTGTGGTTCTAAGGTCGAAGCATAAATTTTGTCGGTGGAGGTGAGGATAGGACGGATATAAAAGCCGCACGGCAGCTAAGAGTTGCGCTCATGACGGCATTAATCTCACCATTGTCAATCACCACAGATCGGCAACAGACCGGAGGCACTGCTGGGGAGATTAAGTCCATTGTGTTAACTTTATCAATGGTTGGTACTGAGAGTAAACTCTAAATTAAGTACGATTCAAAGAATATGTGACATTCAATAGTTTGATAGGTCAATCCGAACCCTACGCTATCTGTGTATGCAAAGTCGCTCGGCATGTTTACTATGGACAGAGAGCACCTTGATTAAAATGCCTCACCGGCCCAAAGACATTCCCAGGCATTCGTCAGCACCTCTTTCTGCAGCTTCTTGAAAAAGTCATCCACAGCAACCGGCTCCTCACCCTCCAACATCATCTTACCATCTTTGACCCCACGCCAACCTTCGATAGGAAGCTTCATCCTGTCTTGGCCAAGGCCATAAAAGTATCGGCCCTTGAAAGTCTTTTCGCCACGCTCGATGGCGTCATATTCGGCTTGGCAGTCCTCGCAGATAATACCTGACTCAAAGGCCAGGTATAGGTAGGCTGAGTAACCTCCCCACCATCGAAACTCTCGTTCGGGGTTGCAGAACCCTTCGCAACCATACCAAGTATCGCCGGTCAGGTCGCCTTCATCTCCGGGTGGGGTTTCATCCTCTTCTTCGTTGGAGCTTCTGTTGATCTTGGCTTCTTCTTTGCCGTCTATGACTTGTGCTTGGTCATCTACGTTCTGTATAACCTTCGGCTCCTCTGAAGATCGATTTGTGCTTTCACTTTCGACAGCCACTACTCCCTTTCCATTGTCGTCGGTGTTGCTTAGTCGCGAGAACAAGGCAGAACCGACAATCTGAGCATATCTGCGTAGTTGCGCGTCGCCACGTAGCGCCTGACTCATAAGGCCCAATAGCTTTGCTAATAACGTGAGATAAGGTGCATCATTCCACCCAACGGAATCATCAAGACCGGCGAAACAGTCTTTCAGCAGAGACTGCACAGTCTCCTGGAACTTGACCAAAGGTCCCATGACCAGATACATATAGGCAAGTGTCACTCTGTGAGCACTGGTCCAGGAGACAGAGGTCCGTGGAATATTCACCATAAACGGTCGCTGGTCGAGACTAGCCAGAGAAGCAATTCGCTCAGCTTTGTATTCTGGATCTCTAGATTCGCGGAATAGCGCCAGCTGAACTTCCGCCATTAGATCGAGGAGGCTATCCATCAGCCAGAGTGCACTTCCGCCCAGAATGGGGTACCTGTAGGTTGTTGAGTGAATATCAAATAGCTGATCAAGTACTTCCATAGCCCTTTGAGGATCTCGACAAACTTGGAAGTATATCTTTGCGAGATGCAATCGTAGGGGTGTAGCAGCATCCAAGTTATCGAGAAACTCGATTGCTTCTTCGTAGAATCGCACAATAAATTCCTGTTCACCCAATGCACAGGCAATGTCACAGAAAACTGCTAGCTTCTCATCCGCATCATCCATGAATTCTGACGCGAGCCAGGTGATTCTCGCAAGAAGGCTCCATTTCTTCAGCTTCTGGATGTAGTGCGTCTTGTTTTCTCTTCTCTCGACGACTGTGAGCTCTCCGGTAAGATCCCCACCAGGGGTGATTCCATCTGGATCGCTGGCCTTGGCCTTAGCGTAAGAGTCCAGTGTAAGCTCCGAGTGGCCGAGCTCCCATTGAGCTCTCGCGCATGTTGAATGGATGGTTCGTTGGAGTGAAGGAGGCATTCCATTAGTGAATGATTGGTTGACCGCAGCATTTGCCACCTCATGTGCCTCGTTCTTCTTCTTCCGCCGCAACAGGATACCGACCAAGTGGTTGGAGGCTTTACACCACTCCTGGTCGCTCGGATTACAAAGCTCCAAAGCCTGTTTGCAAGTTGTCTCAGCTGGTCCCATGAGGTCACACCAAGCAAGGATTTCTGAAACAGCACGATGTGCTGTTGCGTCGGGTTTGATATCGTCACTGAATAGATTCAGAATTCCAAGACTAGCGACAGTCTCATCATACTCCTCCTTGCCCTTGACTGTGCCCTTGTCCCTAAATTCATTAGGAAAGTTAATCGCAGCTTGGCCCATTAGCAGTTTCTCTAAGCCACTCTACTAGGGCAAAACCATTTGTTAGCCTTTGTAAACACATCATCCTGGACATAGAAGGGGACAAATGATAGGGTAGTTCGTACCGAATGAAGGAGATCCCGCAGCAGTTCCCATGACTCAATAGCGGTCAATAGGTCAGGCGCCTCATACAATTCGCGCAAAAAGCCCTTGACGACACCAAGGCGGCAAGATGGAAGATCTAACCCAACCCGTTGCCACCAGTCCAATGCAAAGCTGCTAAGGTTAACCCTGATCTCTGGCTTTTCCAGAAGGGTATACCACTTCGCTAGCTTTTCGTGGGTCCCAGTAACTAAGGCTGGACTCTTGAAATTGATATCAGCATTAATCAGGATCTTAGCTAATCCGGTCTTGTTAGATACGACCTCTGCACAAGTTTCAAGAGCCTCAATCTGCTCTTCAGAGGTGTGTTGGTCCATGTCGATATTGTTGAAGTGGTGTTGGAATGAGATGGCACGAGACTTTAGCTTGCTCTCATTGTCGTCAATAGTACGTAGAAACTCAGCGCAAGTTATAGCTATGTTTCGATGTGCCTCTGAAGACCCCCATCTGAACTTGCCTGCATTCTTGGAACTGTTGGTAAAATAAAGCCTTATTGAGCGTTCTTGAAAGGTGACTGGAAGTGGACCATCGTCGTAAATACTGTCACGATTGTCACCTTCGTCCTGCTTCACGTCTTGAACAGCAGTAAGGTTGCTAGCCACGATCTTGGCGTACACTTCAGGGTCATAGCCGGCACCACCAACTCGAAGGAACTTGGAGAACAGCTCGGGCATCTCTTCGATACTAAAGTCATCGTCTTGCGCCAGGTGCTTGACGAGCAACTGAACTTCGGTGAGCGATAAGCTTCGCTTGGAGAAAGCCACCCAATGAAGTAACGAGGCAGCAACTTGTTGGTGCTTGGCTGGCAAACGACGCTGGCATTCTGCAAGAAGGATTTCATAGATGCCAGCGAGATCAGATGGCTTCTTTTCTTTGAGTGCTCGAAGAACTGCCCCCTCGCGGCCCGATTCGTCAAGCATAACAAGGAGATGCTCGGCATATAGCATGTCTATCACAAGGGATCAGGTACTGGAAGAATATCAATACAGATAAAGTACTCACTTGGGGAGACCTCTTCAATAGTATCAGCAACCCTTTGTTTAACATAACGCCTGAACTTTCGAAGATTGTTCAGTGTGTTGAGGCGGCTCCAGATCAAGGCCTTGAAGTCCTGACTCTGCTTTTTCTTGGTCGCTTGTATCTGGACCAAATTTGTGCCTTGGGGGACGTCCTCCAATCGGTCAGGTCGCGAGGTCACTACGAGAGAAATTCTCAGTCCTTTTGTATTGAAGAATTCGGATAAGAATTCTTTGAAACTCTCCCAGTCTTCCAGCTCGTCCAAACCATTAAGGATGATAAAGAGGTTGAATTTGGACCCGGGCCCAAAGATAGGGACGAGAAGATATTTGACCAGATCTTGCCATTTCATGTTGTCGATACACAAATCATCTCTCGATATCTGAGCACTCAGTTTCTCGCAAACAATATTGTTGGTTTCCGCAATTTGAATGATGACAGTGATAACGCCGGAGAGAAAATAATTGTAAGTATCGTCCTGCTCACGAAAATAAAAGTGACCAACACAGGTATGTCCACTATCATCCTCTTTTACTCTCTGCGCGAGCTTGTCGTGCACTGTAGCGGCCATGTGACTTTTGCCAGTGCCGGGTCCTGATGTAAGGGCCAGGATTGGGCGTTCAACCACGGGCAACTTCAGCCACTCTTCCCATTCAGGCTCTGCGAAGATCCAACTACAGGAATCTGGAAGGATTGTCTCTTCCAAGCTCTTGTATTCTTGGTCATCGTTAAACACCACAGGCATGAAGTTCCGTACTTTGTTACCAGAGGCAGGCTTCTTGGCTTGATCCTTTTCCTGGGACTACTCTTGCTGCTTCTGTCCACCAAAGAGCTTGAGGAGTTTTGCAATATCACCTCTGATGTTTTCCGTGTTTTCCTGAATCGTGTCGATAGTATGCCTGACTCGTTGTAGCATCTCGGCATGGTTTCTTTGGTTTTCGTCTAGCTGAGACGCCATTGCGAGAGTCTCTTCTGTATTGCCGAGGATGGCGAACTCGGTGGCTTGCTGAAGATGTTTCAAGTTCTTATCCATCTTAGCACGTGCACCACTGAGTTCTCCGTCGTCGCCGTTGAATAGATTGGAAATCCATTTCTTAAATCGTCCAAGCTCGATGTACTTGTGCGCGAAACCGCACAGGGTGAGTAATGAAGTAAAGACATCCATCAGGCAATTCTGATAAGCTCTATGCTTAGGCAGTCTCGTTTCTAGAATGGTAATTCTAGCAAGGAAGCTATTCATATCCTCGAAAAACACAATGACGATGTCATAGTCGGCCGAGACTGAGCGACAAGCCTGAAGCATGTAGGTCAAGGCCGTTCCGATGGCAGCCGCTGGTGGGAAAGCGGGCGATGCAGCAGCAATGATCTGGTTTGCACCTTGTTCCACCAGGTCCAAGTTGGCCGAGAACAAACTCCTCAAGCGATCAACTTTGCCCTTGTCATGTCTGAACTTGTGGAAATTGTTCATTTGGTCAGTTCCAAAATCAATCATGGACTGCACGTTGTCGAACTTGCGTTGCAGGTTGAAACCAACTATACTCTGGTAGCTGTTGATAGCCTCTTTCCACAGGTCTGCGACATCGCGATCGTCATTCTTGAGCTGCTTTCCCAACTCGGCGGGCACCCTTTTGGCTACCATACTACGCAAAGGGAGGAGAGTCAAATTCTTGATAGTTGAGATATGGCAAGATGGTTGAAGAAGAAGCGGAGGAAATGATTCAAAAAATGAGTCGTGCTTGTGTTTGAAAAATTGAGCGGTTAATGGTATCACTCTTGACAAGGGTTGTTGGATCATATGCAACGCCGCCTTTAGCCGCTATTGGTCAAGTAAATACGAACTGGGTGCTTTTGACATGGGATTAAATGCAGTCAGCAGAGGATGGCCCATAGTAAGGCTTAGTATTCGAAGGATATGGCTTTATTGAGATTAGAGCGCTAACTTACTGCCTCAAGTTGGCCTGATCGAGTTAGCCACTGTATGGCTTCAGGCGCATGCAGGTCCATGGGATCTCCACGAGATTGTCGTTTGTAAATGCAACACAACAAGTTGAAGATTGGTAACTGCCTCTTCCATCAGTTTAAATTAAAGCATTGGAATAAAAAAGGCAATAACGTGTGGTAAGCATTGCGGTCCAACCAGCCAATGAACCAGCTAAGATAAGATCGATCCTCGATAAGCGTTAGTTTTTCTCTACTACTATTGTCTTACGCTGAGGACAAGACAGATTCAAAGTTTATTGTAGGAAAGTGTTAACAAAAAAAAAAAAAAAAAAATCAAGATAAATTCTCCCGATGCATCACTGTTATTGTGCAGGTCGTGGTTCTAATCCTCTTCTATTTCCAATCTCATAGGTAACATTAGCAACAAGGCGCTCTACAAGCTTGATTTCGGACTCCTTGCCCCAGGCTGTGAGATCACACTACCCTATAGTATGACATTTTAACGCTTTGTAATAATAGATTTTTTTTTTTTTTTTTTTTTTTTTTTTTTTTTTTTT
>JAQPZZ010000124.1:0-19959 GCA_028416715.1 Fusarium multiceps | reverse complement strand
AAAAAAAAAAAAAAAAAAAAAAAAAAAAAAAAAAAAAAAAAAAAAGAAGAAGAAGAAATAGTCTGGGGAGTTAGAGAGATGAAGACAGGTCAGGGAGATAAAAAGCAGTGAGAGAATTGGCTGTAAGAGGGAAAAGAGGAGGTAATTAACAAGCAATGAGTAAGAGCGACCAACACTAGGTTTGGCCTGGATGAAAGAGATGAAGATATCAAAAAAGACGAACAATTGGGAGGAGAGTGAGATGGACAATAGGTGAACAATCGAGGTTCCCTATTCTCCAATTTGGCTGACAATGCTAGCAGTACAGCGTTGTGTTTGAGTGGGTGAAAAGAGAAGACCTTTTGCTGGAGTGGGTGAATTGAGTGCTCAAGGAATTCAGAGAGCCCGATAAGACGAGACCCGCCTACCCTACCTAGGTAGGTACCTATAGGGATGGAGGTTCTCGATTAGGCAGGGCCTAGGCGTAAGAAAAAATCAAGACAAAGAAAGACAGAAATACTTGCGAACCAGGTAGTGGCGGACGAGTGATGAATGAGCCAAAAATAACGAGAGAAAAAAATCAGTTGAATCAACAAAAGGGAAATTTGAAGTCTGTTTGAAGGTGAACCTGAAGGAAGGGGGAAGAATTAGAGCCTCAAAAGTGTGCTAGTACACTTCACCTGCCTTACAGTACCTACTTAAGGTAGCAGGTGGGTCAAAGAAAAAGCGAGACGTAGTTCAGGGTGCCATAAGGATTAGGATGATGTATTTTAAGCTTTGGTACTTAAGCATCCATTATCCAAGTCGTTTTGTCAAATAGCTTCTGTATCCCGGTTATTTTATTCGGATCACCTGGGAAGGTAGTGTCAGCCACTGGCTGGGTCTACTATATTGGTTCTATTAGGAGGGGGTTTCGGACAGGGAATCTAAGGTTAGATCCAACGATGGATATGGATGTACAATGCATTGCATCAACCTGTCTGGAACAGGGGTGTAACTCAGCATCTCTACTAGAATACCCAGTACCTAGGTGTTTGATCAAAGAGTATACCTACTGAGAGCTGTTAACTAAAGAGAAATAAAACAAACCCCTTTGTTACATTGCTGGTTCAGACGCAGCTTAGATGAAGGGCACCAATAGTCATAAATGAGATTTATAGGCCAATGAAACATGGGGATTTAAATGTATACTATGAATGTTAGTTAGTATTAAAACTTGAACTGGTATAGCATTTCTGCTCTCGGTCTTGGAACGTTCGTTATTGAAGCAGAAATCAGATCTCCCAAACCCTTGAAACCCATGTTAAACCGTATCTCAAGACAATCATTGGATCGCAAATAACTCAGTCTTGATTTACAGGACCCTTCAAGCCATGCCTCCATAAGTATCATTCATCTAAACAAAGTTGAATCTTTTCCTGTGCTAGGAATCTCCAAAGGTAAAGAGTTCCATACCTAGTACTAGGTACTGGGTACCTATCCATCCATCCATCCAGTCGGGTCCCCTTCTTTACAAAAAGTCCACATGTCAAATCGACTTTCAGGGGGTGGGTACCTTGCAAAGAGAAGAAGAAAAAAATGCTCTTAACTGACCTAGAATTCCTCTACGAATGACAATCGATTTCAATCTAGATCCCTCACGTGGATCTGGCTTCTTCCCATCACCTTGGTTGGCACTCATTGGATGATCCGCACTAGTAACCCCTACCTTGAACCCATCTCGTCTCGTCTCGTGTCGACTAACCTAGATTTCTTTTCACCCTTTTGAATACCTCCTCGAAACCATAATCTTTCCAACTCCATTTCGATCTGCGATCCCTTAGACCTCGGGGCTTTCAAGCTGAGCTATTGTCTTGCTTGCCCAACCTCTCATTTTCATCATTCATAAATTTCCTTTGCTTGACCTACTCGCACTTTCTATCCTCTCTTTGACAACTAACCGAGTCCCTTTCATGTACACCCGACATACAAAGAAAACACAACTATATATATCTACATCGTAAACATGTCGCTTCCGTCTACCAAACCCGCCCAAACCTCGATTCGATCCTTCTTTTCGTCAAAGGCTCCTAAATATGCGCCTCCTCCTTCTCAAGCTGCCAACCCTCCTCTTCCGTCACCAGCAGCAGCTGCCCCTCCACCGACCTCGAGCGCGCAAGACTTGACCACGAGTTCGACTTCCGAATCCGGGATCCCTCCTCTTCCGACCTCCCTTCCTCAAGAAGCGACAATCCGGCTCGTCTCGGGCGACGACGTCAATGCCTTGCGTCGCATTAACGCTCTGCTCCTGCCCGTGAGTTACCCGGACAACTTCTACCAGCGCGCCGTCGACCCCTCTGCCTCTGGTCGCTTCTCTCGTGTTATCACATGGGCCCATGAGGGAGCTGAGCCCAAGGTTGTTGGCGGTGTTGTCTGCCGAGTCGAACCCCTTCTCGATCCCAACACCCCAGGGAATGTTCCTCAAAATCTGTACATTCAGTCCTTGTGTCTTCTTTCGCCTTATCGGTCGCTGGGACTAGTGAACGCCGCCGTGGACAACATCGTTGCAACTGCGGTGTCAGATCCCAATTTGAATGTGACAAACGTCACTGCGCATGTCTGGACTGAGAACGAGGAAGGGCTGAAGTGGTATGAAGGTCGAGGCTTCAAGCGCCAGAACCAACCAATCCAGGGTTACTATCTTAAACTACGACCCAACTCTGCTTGGCTAGTCAGCCGTCCCGCGGGTGCTTCTGTTCGAGGTCTGTTGCCCATGTCCTCTTCTGCACCTCCAAGCTCTATCCCTGCAAGTACAACCGCTGCTGCTGCCAATCTGGACCCGGCTTCAGGTCCTCCTAGGAACGGTGCTTCACGACCGCCCATGCCGCCTTCTGCACGGTCCTACCAGAACCAAGGACCCGAAAGGGAGTGGAACGACTTGCCTGACGATATGGCTGGCAGTCGACTTGCGCCACCGCCCCGCGGGGCAGTTGGAGGTACCGGCTCCGGCGCAAGCTCTAGGAGTAGCTCTGCGGCAAGAAAGAAGAGAGATCGTTCCTACCCTGCTGCAGCCTTCGGAAGCTAGATGGTAGGTTAAAAGATGAGGACGGTATAAACTGCATGTTAAGAGGGTGAATATGCTTCATGATGGTATATGATTTAATGGTTCGGAATGAGGTAGATAGATGCGACTGTGGGGAAAGGAGTTGTGTTTAGACTGGTTATAGTAATACTGGAGCGATCACAAGGCGGGCAATAAACTGGGAGTAGAATAATATTGAACATCATCAAATTATATCGTTAAAAAGACCAGTTGCCTCATACCTATACAGCTTTTGAATGCGAGAAGAGCGCAAAGATTGGAAACATGAAACGCCAAAAATCCCAAGAGCGAACATGAAAGCATCGTCTCGGATGTGCATATATATATATACAAATGTTGTTCCAAGTTAAACAAAACGCCAAAACATGACTTGAATGGAAACAACGACTGATGTTACTTATCGGCGCTTGCTATACCATAGGGCTGCTAGCGCAAGGACACCAACGGCGCCACCGACTAGCAGGGCCTGGTTCGAGACTGGAGATGATTCAACTATTCAAAGTTAGCGGACGTTATTCCACAGGGGCCCCGAATTACCAGTGGCTCGGGAGTATAGGAGTAGAACGTACGGATCGCACTAGAAGACTTGCGAGCGCGGTTGGACTCAGACCTCAGGTCATTTAGGTAATCCTCAGGCTTCTCCCTGCTGGCAGCCACAAGAGCAATAAGGGCAGCACCGACACCGCTGCCATCCTTGGCAATGCCAATTCGGATCTTCTCAGCACCCTTGGCTCCGATACCTTCAATCGAACGAAGGGCCTCGTAGATCATATCGCGGAAGAATGGATAATGCTCAACAAGACTGCCGTCGACACCAATGTCGATCACTTCCTCGTTGATGTCGCCGAGCTTTCCAGAGTTAAGGGCAATAGCACCAATGGCGACGGCGGAAAGGCGAGCGGCACGCCGACCGACAGCATTGGAAACGGCCTTGAAAGCCTGTGCGTCCTCAAGTGAAGGGGTGTAGACGTTGAGCAAGTTCTCGAGCTCCTGGCGAAGAGTCGACAGCTCAGGGGTATTGTCGGCAGCAGCTACAGACATAATGGCACTATCGAGTCCCCAAGGCTTGAGAAAACCAGAAGTAGGGGCAATGTTAGTGGTGGTACCCCAGTCGTTGAAGCTCGAGTTGAGATCCTTGAAGAGGGACGAGTTCTCGTTGTTGATCATGTCGGCAACCGCCAGTCGGACGATCTCGCCCAGAAACATGCCCGATACGCGCTTTTCAAACATCTGATCACCGGGATTTACGCTACCGGCATCGAGAGCCTTATCCCAAGGTGTAGTGGGCAGAACGTTGAGTTGGTTATCGAACGAACCCCACTCAGTGTTGACAACCATCTCGCCCGTTGACTGGTCATACTCGCCTGTGATGGGTTTCTTGATGTTATCAAGCTTCTCCATGTAAGCACCGTTGGTGCCAGTACCGAAGATGGCGCCCAGAACAGAGCGGCTCTTGCCAGTGGAGGTGTAGGATCGGGCCATTAGAGTACCGACTGTGTCATTGACAAGCGCAGAAACCCTGACAGGGAGGTGAAGATTGTCGATCTCAGTCTGAAGCAGGGCACATACGTCCTTGCCTACGGCATCGGGGATGTCAAATCCCTTAGTCCATCGAATCAGCAGACCCTTGTTAATAGCAAGCTGCTTAACGGGGAAACTGAAGGTGAAGCCCAGGCGGAAAATGTGCTCATCTCGATATCCGGAAGGGGCGCTGGAAGTGTTACGGCGGCGCAAGTGCGAGTTGAAGTGATCGGCGTGGTGCTCCTTCAGAAAAATCTCGATCTGCTTGGCAAGGAAAGAGAACAGTTCTGAGGACGTCTTCGCGACCATAAGCTCTTTGGGGATGGCAACCTTGTTGTAAGTGAGGTTGAAGGTGGTGTCGCCATTGAGCATAATGGAGCAGACTCGGAAGTTTGTGCCTCCTAGGTCAACAGCCAGGTAAAGGCCCTGTCGACGTACAAATTAGCATGAGCAGCTACATGAGCCAATTGTGGACTGTGCTTACCTTTTCTGTGCCATTGGGAACGCCGGTGACGTAGGTAGGGATCTGCTGGAGACTGGTGCCCTCTTTCTGAAGACCCTCGTCTAGAAAGGTGTCAGTGTTGGGTTTGTTGAGGCTTTAAAGCCAGAATAGGTGAAATTGCGACAAGCATCATAGCGTCGAACTACAGTAGAACGGCGGCACAGATTGTGCAGAGCGATAGAGTAACATACCCATTTGCCTCAAGAATTCCTTCACATGGCGGTTGAGGTCCTCATCAGGGAACTCGAACTGTTCGACGATACGGTTGGATTCGTCGGCGAGAGCCATGGCTACTGGTGGTGATGTGGGAGGCGCGGTCGCGAAGGGAGAGGGAATATAGCAGACAGCTTCGGATGCTGTTGGGTTTGGTGGGGGTGAGGAGGGAAAGAGGTGAGGGAATAAGAGATGAAGAGAACGTAGGGGAGAGAAGAATTGGAGAAGAGAAGGAAAAGAAATTAAAATGTTGGTGGACGACAACGAGGTCAAAAGGTTTCTCTGCAGCGGGAGTAGGATTTTGAGCTTTGGCTGCTGTTGGAGCTTGGCGTCACCATCAGTAGGGACAAGCTGGGAGAGCTGCTGACGGAACCTGTGTCAGTGGCTGATCAATTACCAATGACGTTCGAGTATGGGGGGGTTTGGCCGGGGGCCTGGGGCTTGGGGCTTGGGACTTGGGGGATAATGGAGCGTTGAGTTACGTGATCAGAGCTTGCAAAGTGAATGGAAGTGAGGTGAGGTGAGGTGCAGAGACCCCGTCCACTACAGGGACGGGGCATTCAGCGCCGAATGGGCCCGAATTTCAGTGGATATCTAATACCACGAGCCTCACTCCAGGTATTTCGTTCTCCTGATTGAGGCGGGCTCCCCATGGTTCTGAAGCAGCCAGCCCAATTGAAGTGCCGCCGGGCGGCCGTGGAGAGGCCGTCCGAGTGGAGAGATGGTGGAGGTGTGGTCGGTGGTGTTCGGGGTGCGGGGAGAAAGCTCATAGAGGCTCCGCTAATACGCCGAACATCGCCGTGTCTTGTTTTCATGGAACGGCCTAGTTTTTCGCGGTACTGCAATACGTGGTTTCTGAATAGAGATTTTTCGATCTGAGGTCCTTGGTCCGCGTGCATACCCACTGGGATGCCGTCATAAGCCAACTTTGGCCCCAGAAATCTTGCGACCAGGACGTCTCGGTACGTAAAATGATGCTATCGTCAAATCTCCCAATATGCATCCTCACTAGTGAGATTTCGGTCAGGTCATGCAACGTCTCGCTCAACCCAACCCAGATTTACGGTACGGGCGGGTGAACTATGGGCTCCAGAACCAAAGACGGGGGAACCACGGGGAAACAAAAGAAGGGTGTGGGTGAAAGGCGGGATGACGGGGAATGGCATGGAGAGAGATGGATGATATGATGACCCATTGAAGGTCAAGCACAGTGAAGACAAAACATACGGCAATAGAAATAGCAACTCACCACTAGAATCAGCATAATTGCAATGAAAGAGACAATAAACCGAGGCCAAGGACGTTTCCTAGCCTTCGATTCAAGTCCACGCCCATGTCCTTGCACATGCTGTGCCCCCATTGTCCTGATAATCAAGACTGCTGCCAAGCCAGGGTCTTCGGTTTGTAGTGAGTGTCAAGATGGAGTGTTCCTGATCTGTTATGGTCTTGTGCTTGTCTGAGACCTGCCTGTCTGTGAAAATTTCAAGCCTGATGACTGTCTCCTGGTCGGAAGCACCGACAATAAGGTCACTATGACTCTCCGCAAACAATTAACGAGGCTCTAGATCGCTTTTGGTCGAAGGCCGCTGTATCAGGAGCCTGGTAAACGGGCCGTCTCGTCCGTATTGTGACAAGAAAAGCGCACCAGACCGGAAAGGAATACCGTCAATTGTGCGTTTTCAGACTGTTCCGAGGTATCATTCGAGATTCACTGGACGAACTTCGGCGGTTGATCTAGCAAGTCGCGTGTTTCTTACTGAGTATGATTGGTGTAACGTAACTGGTGTGATTCCAGTGCAGGTGCAGTGGTTCGTAGCTTGAGCCTCAAGGACACAGGAGAAACGACTCGAGTGGCAGTATATGATCTGTCTCCCTCTGTCCGTGCCCGTGATTTATCTTGGAAATACCGCAGTCATTCGAGAAATATTCAGTCTGGGTCCTTTCGTTCGTGGGTGAGTGTCGCAAATTGATTTTGGGTCGAACAGACGGGAATGGCGGGGTACAAGATACGTCGATTTTAGACCTCGCCAGTGCGCGGCTTTTTTTCTTCTTCTTTTACCAGTCAACTGCCAAATAACCTACCTACCTAGGTAGGTGGTCATTGTACGCTTCTTTCCTTGTTTTGGGTACGATGCCCTTGGTTGCTGAGGTATAGCAGTGGGAAGGAAATTCACTCTCAAATGCAGAGTAGAAAATTTTAGGAAGGTGCCAACAATACCACCGACGTAAATATCCATCCTTCCATTGCAGGTCCATTCAACCAACCCCTTGCCCCATTCCACGACACCGCTTTACATTCACCTGCTTGAAGCCAGATTAGGCTCAAATACCTATGGCTTTGAATTTCAAGCCTCTTATGGATTCAGACGTTTGTACAGCACCTGGCATTTGGGGGCGTCGAGGGACCTCCATCGATCTGATACGCTTGGCTTATATGGTTCAGGCTTCCAATTTGTTGCATCTCTCCTGTGACTTTGTGGCTTTTGTGAAGATTTGGTCAAGGCTAGTGGCATCTTACCGCTTCATATAGATCGCAGTTAAAGCCCAACTAATATCGCTGCCATTGCAACATATTGGTATGTTATCTTAGTTCACTCGTGCCATGACCCCATACCATCTCGACAGACAGCTTAGTCCATGACCGATTGTATCGAGACCGATCCCATTCAAACTCTTGCATCACCGCCCCCGCGATCTCCTTATCTATCGCTTGGCTTACCCGAGCTCGGGGTACCCAGCCGTTGACAAGGTCTAGGGATCCCTCACCGAGGCCGGCTGTCGCCTCACGTCACTTCGGTCTGGAGCCAATCAGAGATGTCAACGACTTACAAGAAGCATGTCGATAGAATTATGCCCAAGACTGAAGCTTGAAGAATTCTACAGATAGTTAGGTAGTCTTTGGCTGGATATAATCCACCCATTTTGGTTCCTAAACCTTGAAACAAGACATCAAAACTTTCCCATTTGATAGCCTTACTATTGTTCAGGAAGCTTTTCGGGGAAATATGACTTTTTAACGACGTGTCAGCTTGGTAGCGTAACAATGACCATGCCAATATCTCCAGAGTCTAATGTAGTTGGGTCGGACAAGGGCAAGCACCTGGAAACGTGGAGAGGCGTCGGGGTGTCAGAAGAATTGGCCCCTAAAAGCATAAGAGACGAATTAATTTGGTCATTTTATGCCAGCTTAGACTGGCACTTAGGTTACTTTATTTTAGTAGTGCCTTAGAGGACAATTCTCTGTCAGTTTCAAATGGTATTGCACCACCTTCTTTGATTCAATAACTAATAAACAAACCATTGCACACGGCTTCCTCAAAACGCTGCCATAAACCTAGCATGTTCTTGTCTCGTCCTTCCATGGCTCACTCGTCTGCCTGCCTCCTGTAAATATCGACCTGGACGCCTGATAAACACGCATAATAGGGGCATGAGACGACTGCACAAAAGTATTAAGATAGATGACGCAGCAGGCTCTTTAATTTCTTTCTCGCCAGGCCGCCTTGGTATAAAAATGGTGGCCAGCACACCTTCCCAGAGTGGTGAATTTTGTTCGATATCCTTTTCATCGTTGATGTCGTGTGAGATTAGAGTCTAGATGGAAAAGCCCGTTGGTGTGTCCTTCAACAGACTTGTACAGAACGTGAAATCGTAAAGAGAAACGTTCCTTACATGATAATAGCAGGGATGTCGACGTTAGCCTTGATAGACTTGTGGGGAAGGACACTGCCACCGTTGACGTAGATCTCGTCGCCGACCGTAACGTCGTCGCCAAGAACTGTCACGTTCTCGAGACGGGCCCATCGACCAATGGTGCTGTTCCAGCCAACGATGGTAGACTTGACCCAAGCGTGGTCCTTGACCTTTGAGCCCTTGAGAAGGACGCATCGCTGCAGACGGACACCATCACCAATAACAACATTAGGGCCAATTGTGACATTGGGTCCGATTCTGCAGTTCTTGCCAATTTTAGCTGAAGGGTCGATCAGGACGTTTCCGCCGTGAACGTAAGGCTCGCTGGCAGGTGTGAGCTCCTTGCTGCCCTTCTTTGTGAGGGAAGAGAGATACAAGCAGGTGCCGCTGAGGAAGTCCTTGGGCTGTCCAACGTCCATCCAGAAGCCCTCAAGATCGAAAGAGTGGAGCTGGTTGTCCTTGACCATGGCGGGGAAGGTCTCCTTCTCGATCGAAGTCGGGCGAAGCTCGATACGGTCGAGGATGGAGGTGTTGAAGATGTAGAGACCGGCATTGATACGGTTGCCAACGAACTCGACGGGCTTCTCGACGAATCGGTCAATCAGAGAGCGGTGTCCGGGCTGGTGGACAACAACACCATACTTGGAAGGCTCCTCGACCTTGGTAACAACGATGGTGCCCTCGTTACCGTGGTTCTTGTGGAAGGCCAGAAGATCCTCGAAAGGGAAGTCGCAGATAACATCGGAGTTGAGGACAAAGAAGGGGGAGTCGTCCTTGGCGAGAATTCGCTCCGCAAGCTTCAGGGGTCCAGCAGTGTCAAGGGGTTCAGTCTCGACGGAGAACTCGATGTTGATGTTGAACTTCTCCTCGTACTGTAACAAGGGTCAGAATACGGGCTGACAAGAGTGCAGTGGCAGCTCTTACCTCGGCGAGGAACTTCTCCATAACCTCAGGTCTGTAGTTGACAGCAAGGACGATATCAGTTACACCAGCTGCGACCAGCGCCTCAATCTGGTGCACAATCATGGGTTTGTTGGCGAATTCGACCAGGGGCTTAGGAACACTCAGGGTCTGTGAAGCGGCGCATAATGTTAGTCACTTGAAAAGTCGACAGTATTGGAGGTGCGCGCAGTCGAGTCGCGAGCTTTCGTGGGGCAACGTACGAGAGGGCGAAGGCGGGTGCCATAGCCACCGACAAGGATAAGACCTGGAGATTGTTAGCTGAGGAATCTGGTAAGACAGTTTGGCAGGACGAACCCTTCATGATTGCGGTATTGGGAAACTAAGCTGAATATGCTGAGAGCAAAGAGTTAAGGGTAGCAGAACAGCGAATGTAAGAACAGCGAGAGACAGCAGCGAGGTCCTGAAAAGAAGGAAGAAACCTCGACAGGATTAGATTAGAATGGATAGGTAGGTAAAAGGTTAGAGGGTATTGGGTATCTCGAAAGATGTGAAGATGGAATGCAGGAGAGTCAAGGGAGAGGAAGAGGAGAGGAAGAAGAAGAAGAAGAAGAAAGTAGGCCGACTTTGAACTCAGGAGATGGAGAGCAATCCAAGGCAAGTGGGGATGTCTAAAAAGGCCAACGTGGGTAGATTCACTGCCTCGTAGTATGTGGCAGCCATAGAAACAGGTTGCTTCCACCTGGAGCTTGAGAATGAGATGGGATGGGATGCGAAAGTGGGGAACGGGATCCAGGGGGTAGCGCCATTGCCAGCGCCAGTGCCAGCCCAGTAGTCGGGCTACCACCAGTAACAGGGTCCTTTTTTAGGTCCAGGCTTAATCACGATGAAGATCTCTTTGTAAAGTTGGTGTTGTTTCGAGGCATTTCTAAACCTAATTCGGGAGTAAATAGTCTTTTTTTACTTGAATTCTATTTCAGCTAATGAATAGACAATAAAGGTTAACAACACCACAACTTGAACAAACCCTACTGAGATACCTACTATCCGTACCAAAGATTCATACCATTGAATAACTGTAGGTATATGGATTGGATGTAATGTTCAGTCATCCAATAGTCTAGGAGTACTAAGTTAATTAATTATTTCGGTCCACGCAAGCCAACGATCCGCGACACGAGGTCCTCGAAGAGAAAGGGGGCTTTTCACTCCAATCAAACAAAGTGTAGCGGGGTCCAATGTGGCTCGACCATTTCCTGTTCCCTGGCGAAATTATATTAAGCCCCCTGTTGAATAGGCTGTTTCCGTCTTGGTTTTGCTGATGGATACGGATGCTGGGTATTCTAGAATTAATCAATCAATATCCGACAATGTTTCAGCTGAGGTTGAAAACAATTATCATCTGGTTTAGGAAGCTCTTGGAGCTCTAAAAGAAAAAAATTAGATAGCATGGGCCACTCTCAGAGCTCAAAGTAAAGTATCTAAACAGCCCAGGTAGGTACCTATCTTGTCTTCCAGACTCGCAGTCAATCTTTCAGATACCCTGACGAGTATCTGCATGTTGCCTCCTTTCTTCACTCTAACCATTGATCAATTCGTTGAAACAGAAAAAGAGGTCTGAGCTAACTAGCAGTGGCACCATTTCCTTCAAGTGTACGGATACGGAGTACTGTACTGTACTACTAGGTCAGCATTAAGGAGGTGGTCATGCAAAGTTAACCACTCAGAGGCTAACGTTCATTTATACAACCCCTGTCAAGGACCCTGCAATTCATTTACGAGAGTCCTTCGTGTTGGTACCGGACATTTCTACATTGGCTCTTCAACGACATGGCATTGATGTTCCAAGTATAGACTAACATCCTCATGACTCTGTCTCAACCTTCCTCGTCTTTAACTTGAGCCATCTTTTTGTACTCTGCACTGTAAATACATATGCAGTTCAGTGCCGTGAACCTTGAAACCGTTCCACAAGTAGCCCCATATGACTTCATAATCGAGGCGTTCCATCTCAGCCTCTCCCGTGTCCCCCATCTGACACGTCTACAAACTTATTAGTCTACAGTAGTGTGGGAGACCCTCTCGTCTCCTTACATCTGATTGACAGCTGGAGGTCGACGATCACCACCCCGTGACCCCAACAAGTATCCGTAGCTAACTAAGGTAACTTCAATCCCCAAACTCTGTCAACTTCCCCTCTTCCCTCTACCTTGAATTAATTATTGCGGTTCAGAATATGGCGAATGGGGTCATAATTGGAAGATTTGATTAACCTAAAATCTGCTAGCCTGGCCCCAAGCTACAGTCATCACCCTGTTAGCCTCTTGTTTCACGGCTATATATGCTACACTCTCCTTCAACGTCATCGCACATTTGATATGGGTGAAACTTGGATGCTAAAGCTGAACTGGCTCGGCAATCAATCGTCAAAGCTTAAATGTACGACGTTAGAGTTTGGTGTTGGGTGGTCTTGTGTCCATTACTTCAACAGCTGACAGTTGCCGGTGTCACCGCAAGGCAGTTCAATTCTCCAATCCGAACGGCTTCTTGTAGCTCTTCATAGGCTTCCTGACATAAGGCAATTAGCCTCCACTACAGATGACTTCGATCGAATTGTGTAATGTATCTGACCTCGTTCAGTCGTCCGATATCTTTGTATGTTTCTCGCCCCTGTCCCACAGGCTATCAAGGCCTGGCCTTTAAGCAGAGTTAAACCTTGTCTAAGGCTTTTTTCAACATAAAATAAATTACTGCTTCTTACTGTTATGCCTCAACAATATCGGGCACTGTTAAGGATCTCCTGAGTGGCTTGTATCGCCTGTGCCTGGTTTGTGAGTAAGGCGACAGTGAACTTTTTCCAGTGTTGCTCCGAAGCGCACGGCGTACTCGTAACAGAGAAAGAAGCTGTAAGGCTAGATATCTGCTGCCGAATGATGGCCAAAGGGAGTTCAAGAGTCCTTTCATGGCTTACAAAGGCTCGGTAAGAAAATTTACCACGACAGGATACGTCGCTCAACAAGGCATGAAGATGCAACTCGAAGTCCCATTTGTCACCCTGAAGAAACACCAATCACATGATATAACCTGTTCAAAGGCATTGTCCGCAATCTAGCAAGTCCTTGCAGGCTGGTAACGAACGTTGGCAAGTCTGTCTTCCCAGATAGCACAGAGTCGGTGATTTTAGCCCGTCCTCAAAGTGAATCATTGCGGGGTGAAAATCATATGGCAAGATAATATTGTTATTACTGGCAAGTTTTAATACATAAAAAAGGGATTTTTGTAGTACACCTTATGTAGTAAATGAGTTGTTCAGTACCTATTTATGATAGAATGGGAGTATAGATGCATTGTTGAGGGGCGGGGGGTCTTGTCGACATTCGCAAGAATGCTTCTATATAACCAGGATGACAATAACATCGTCAACATGAGCTTGCTTTAAGCGTATGGGATTTGAGACGCTTTAATTTGGGCTGAAGGCTACCCTCAGATGCACTACTGTCCTCGACGAAGATAATTACAAGCGTATGGCTGGATGCCCGCGATGTGAGTGAGAAACCCGGTCACAGCATTTACAGAAAGGAAGCATCAAGGATTGAGTGTCACAAGGCCTCTGGTTGTACCCATGCAGCCGACATCCCTTTGTTTCGTCAGTCACCAAGCAAACCAACATGTTAGAGCTCCAGATGAGAAAAACTCAAATGAACAAAACAACGAAACTGTCAACATATTCCACATTGCAACACGTAGTAAAGCCAAGAAGCCAGAGCATAAGAAAAAAACAGGTCAAATGTAACAGGAACTTGTGGTTGGAGGAACATTGTATACCTAATGAGTACAACCCTCTTGAGAGGTAGCTCAAGTCTCACATCATATACCACAGATGCATCAAGATCAGGGAACACATGGTGGTACCTGCACAATTATCGGCAGTGAAACAGAAAAAGTCATGATCATTATCGTCGTTAAAGTGCCTTGTCATCATATCCCTCCACAGGCCATGCTAATCCTCATCAATCGTTGCATTCTCATGATCCTTCTCATCTTTCCTCATGTTGTAAAAAGTCAACGCTAGCTCCTACCATGCTCGTACTTTTTCTTCCATCAAAACAAGATTCCAATTTCTCATCAGAATCCATTATAGAAATGTGCTTAAGAAAATCCAACCTTCGCTAATAGTGCCCCTCAGGAAATGTGCTTTTTCTCTTTTCGTCGTGGTTCATCAAACTGTCGTTCAACGCGTGTCAGATCCGCCTTTGCGTGACTTTTGAAAGACAAATGTTCTTTTTTTTTTTTGAGTGATATTGTCATCCGATCCAGAATTTGTTCATGTCCAGGTATTCGTGCCCGTTTCGATCTTCTCCGTCCGCTCTTGCGACTAGTATTTCTCGGATTCGGGCCCAGCTGGAATGACTTCCAGTGTCACTGGGGGCCTTTTTTTGTAAAATATCATCCTTTCAGATCGATTTAACACAGTCGATTCATTCAGGTTTTGATGAATATTCTGCCAAGTACCAGAACGACGAAAAGGGTGTTCGTCATGAGCAAGCCAGGTCGAGTCTCCCTGGTAAAAGTCGATCCAGGTTTTTAGTTCTTTTTGCGAGAAATAACAAATCGCCGGTTTGGACGAAGGCGTCAAAGGAAATGCCGGCTGCAGACATTTAAGATCGCATCTAAAGTCGTGTCGTGTCGTCATGAATCGTCGAAGATAGTGAGGATATACCAGGTTACATATCCTCATTGACCCAGTTCAAAGCGAACAATGGGTGTCGAACAGAAAAGCAAATTGATGCAACAAATTCGGGCAACAGATAAAAGAAAATAAAGAAATAATTGATGATCCTTCCCCAAGTCTCGCGAGAGAGGTTACCAAAGGAGGTTGGCTTGGGTATATCCCTTGGGATTGCTGTGAAGCATTTCAACCGCGTATAAGTCGTCTTGTATGGTTTCCCTCCAATGCTTTGTCGATATGCTTCCGAGTAAAGCTAATCTGAGCCAAAACGCATACCGTCAAGTATCCCGAATATCTGTTGACAGCTGCGTAGTGTCGAAACGCCCTCTAATCGAATGAGGCAGTCGAGCTACTACTAGAGTGGTGTCCTGATCGCCTGCTGTGGCGGTCGCTGTCTCGTGAGGATGTGTGACGGCTCTTGCGGCGGCGTGATGTTTCCTGGGCTGGGAGGCCTTGAACGATACCATTGCGAGCCAACATACCCCCGTTGACAGAGAAGTTGCGGCAGACCATGAAAGCACGCATGGCAGCGTTCTCTTGGGCAAGGACGTCAGATTCGTATGCAAGATCTGTCTGGTATTCGCGACCATTGACAAGAACCAGGCAGGTGTAGCCGCTGTGATCCCGGTAGCATTCGTACATGGGGTCTGTCCATCCTCGACGCCGGCAGAGGCCTGCGCACAGTTCTGTTAGCAAAAAGTCCTTGTCTCAACAACCGGTGTAAGTTGGTGGCGTGAGAAACCCCCGCGCTCCATCCAGACTCAAGGATAAGCCAGATCCATGGAACATCGAGAAAGGACTACTGGATAGTCACCACCTATATTTCGATGAGGTTTCACAGTCTTCCCTCGATCGTTCCATGCAATTCAACCCAGGTTGCACAAAAGCAAGAACAATGGTTGCTCATTACTTCATGCGGAGAACCTGGGTTTACCCTGTACACTTTTTTCTCTCATCCGTCACATAATGTTTCTTAGAGCAATTGCCGATGGCGTGGGTGGAATTGGCTTGCAAAAACATAACGGATCAAATCATTGTTGACTTACTCTCGAGGTACTGCATATAGAATCCGCCCATTGTGATGTTGATGCTGGTGGCGGTCACTTGATGGGCAGAAGTGGTAAGTTGGAGGTCGGTTGAGAGGCGGTTGTGGTTGCGCTTGAGTAAACAAAAAGGTGGAAATCGACGTTTATAAAAGCTTCTCTGGGGCGGCAAAGACGGTGGAGAGTATCAAGGACCCGAGAGGGGAAGTTGATATAAAGAAGGAATATCAATGGAGGAAACGCGACCAAAATAAACGCTTGTCTAGATCCAAAGGAGAAGACTGATGCCGAAAGACAGGGTTTAGCTCCGAAGACGAACTCTAGGATCGAGCGTTGCAGCGGGTAGAGGATGTGGAGGCAGAGAGATGTCAGGAACCGAATCGAAACTGAAACAAGCCTTGCAAGTCTTGGAGGGGTCCTGTCAAGTTTGTTCGGCTCGTGTTGTATCTGAAGCTGAAGAAAGCCCAGGCGGCTGACGTACAAGATGAATTGCAAGAGTTGAGATGGGACGAAGGAGCAAGGTGGTTATGAAGCAGGATCCGATACACTTGAGAACGAGCACCGGAAGAAAAGGAAGAATAACCTTAGCTTTGTCGAAATATCCGTCTTGAGTAATACTAGGTACTGACAGCATGTACTTCCATCTGCTGCAGACGACGAGTTGAGCCGATGGCACGGCGAGACGTGTGTGCCTTTATTCCAGACAACCTATTAGCGCGGGACCGGGGGTGTCTGGAGACAAAGGAAGACGCGCGAATGGGGGCAGATGCAAGCAACGATGCGGCTCTCAAAAGAGTGTGACCCATCTTGCTGTGCTGGCCTACCTGGTTGCCAGTTGATCAAAACCGCTGGCGACTAGGCCACTCCACCGCGACACATGGAGGATGCAGCAAGCAGGCGATCTCTCTGATAAGTCTCAAAGTTAACGCCTTCGGCCACTGGCGTACCACCAAGGAACCTAGTAGGTTCCCATTTTTACTCCCAGTCATTGCTTTGCAGCTGGATCCTCTGCAGCGGGTTGTGTTCTTTTCTCTCTCTCTCTCTTTTTGTTTTGTTTTGTTTTGTTTAATTTGATCATAATTATCCCTCCTCTTCTCACTAACAACGTTTTTGTTTGGCGGTCTCGGCTATGGCTTCTAGTTCAAACTTTGTATTGTTCAACGTGTTCGTTTGCCCACTTCCCCTCATAATGGCATCTCGAGGCCGATGGTACAGTACATGGTATGGCCAGGGTCTTTGTATTGTATCCGGCCGAGTACATAAAGGCATGATGGCATGGTCTGGAATGGGGGGCGACGGGGCCAGTGAGGGCCCCGTTTCTGAAGCTCATGCAGACACGCGATTGAAGATGCATTGCTACATGGCAACAATTTCAACTTGCTTTAGCTTCAACTCAAGTGGCAAAGAGGAGATCACCGCAGTGGTCCAAGGCGGGTAGGTAATCCGTTTCTCGCTGTCAGGCCGGACGTCTGAAAAGACCGAAAGGTTGACGAGGGGCAAAATAGTCTGCAGCTGTAAAAGCAGCTTTTAATAACGTTAACGTCCGAGTATGGGATCCAAGACAACCTATGCGTCCTGGCTCAACACCATATCTTGACGTCTGAGATCTCTGCTTTGGCGGCCACTAATGCACAGCGGCCAGACCTCCAAAGTACCACATCCGTACCGTGTTGTATTTGTGCAGTACTGCCCTGCCCTGCCCTGAGGCTGGACGATGAGGTGCAGCGAGGGGCAGCCCACTCTGAACCCCTCCTCTCCAGCGCCGAGAGCCCCGGTGGCCGGAGATGCTGCAGGACCATCAAAGTTGTCCATCGTTACCGCAACTAATTGGAAGCGAAAATTCTCAGGGTCGAGATTGACATATGCCAGGTTTGTGTTTTGATCCTCACCAGTCGCGCGCGAAATGGACGGCCGTTTTGAGCGGCCTAGCCTGAAGACTAGAGTGTCGTACTGGGGCCGAGTGACAACGACTCATTGAAAGCGGGCCACGTTCTCAACTTCATGTGGCGGTTAGAACCTTGGGCTAATTCGTACGTAGAACAACAAGATCGTGAAGAAGCGCGCATGTTTTTAAAGCGAGTATATCAAACTTCGAAGAGACCTTATGTGACCATAACGGGCGCCTGGCACTGCTGTCACCAGAATTGGTAAGAATCATACCCGGAGTAGCATCACGAGTATGATAGGTGGCAGGGTGAATCTTTGAGACCGATGCTATCGAACTCTTGGATACGATATCAGCTACAGTGCCTCACTATCGACTGGTCGAAGATGGTCAACAACCAACTTTTGCAAGGCCATGTGTCCTGAGAGATGATGGCACCCGAGCTTCCTGACAAAGACTGTCTGTCCACATTGATGGATCTTACATACCACTCCCCCAAGACCCAGAGAAAGGGTCGGTGAAGCAGCGCGACGACGTGCAGTGCATGAACAGTATAGTCAGTGGCTGGGCTTCTCAGCAATACAAAGCAGAGTCCGGTATTGCTCATCGATCCCTGCCCACCATACCCTGTGCCATGCATCCACAGGCGTGGGTGTGGGCGCCGTTAGGGCTGTCTCCAGCACGCAGCAAAAGCAAAGAAGTCTCTAATCCATAACTCGAATGACGAGAACGGTGAAAGTGGCACAGTTGATTGGAAGTGCACATCAACTTTTGCTTGAATGTCTCAGCAATAAAGACGGGGCTAGGACTTTTGCATCCATTGAAATGGTGTGCACAGCGGGTGTTTGGTGATTCGAGAATGCAGGATACCTTCTTATGGCATTCGAGAAATTGGATGACAAGAGGAGTCACGTCTCTTCGGTGTTGGTGTTTAGGTTAGGTAGTAGGTACAGGTACCTATTGACCTCCACTAGGCACTGGAAGCCAGCCTGAAGCTTAGATACCTAGACCTGTACACTCAAGGTACCTTCCGAGATATGGGCTAGAGAGGCCTAAGTCGAAGAGGGGAAGGTACCCTGACGTCCGAACGCTGTCCTTGCCTAATCGAAAGTACCTTAAGCTACCTACCTACCTTAGTACCTAGATCAAAGGAAGCAGCTACCTCTACTCTATACACCAGGAGGGGTATGTTATGGAAATGGATGGTAGGAAGAACCCCAATAGAAAGAAGCTCGAGGTAACGACTAGGGCAAGGTAAGGCAGGTGCAGCAGGCATAGGTAGCTCTCGGGTCAGCCCCTACAGTACTAACCTCATGCAAAGATGTGTTGGCAATGCTTTGAATCAAATAAAAAACAACATCAACAATAATAACATTGCAGGGACTTTACAATGGCGAGATACAACTACCGACAAGTTTGTCAACAGCAAGTACCTCTAATACCTCATTGAGCGTCTCACCTCACCTCACATCACATCACCTAATTATGCGTGAGGTGAGGTGGCCGCTTTATGCTGCCTCCATGCCAATTTGACAAACTTCATTCCATCGGCAACAGCCATTGATTGACATGACGGCAAGTCATCTCACAGTGCATGCGGAATTTAATTTACAGCATCGTGATTACCGAGGTCCAGCGCACATGCTCACCGTGGATGTTTGACCCGGTCCTTTAGGTTTGTTCTTTGACTACCTAGCTAAGCTAAGTCCAAGCCAAGCTAACGAAGCTCAAAGAGAAGAGTTCCGTCTAAAGAGCAAAAGATTTGCCAAGCATCTGCAGGACTGATATCAAACTGCGAGTCGCGACAGGGGTGTTGTTGAATTCAATTGAAAGATGGCCTTTTGTGGGCTTTGTGGAGGAACCAGGGTACCCCCTTGCCCTCCAACATGAGCCATGACCATGACGGAGCTCGAGCTTTTAACGTCGAACAACGATTCGACAATTCGAACTCTTCCAGAATTCTGTCTAGGATGCCGCTAGTTGGCTCTGACGTGCCAATTCTAGACAGCCCCATGCCATGACAAACATCGAATTGGAAAATAACCGTTGGAGATTCTTCTTCCTTTGCGAGTTCAGCCGGACCCAAATTTGTGGCATCCATACCTACATACCTACCGATTTGGGGCCGCGAATGCTAAAACAAGAGCACATTATCGTTTAGGCGCCTTATCAATCTGGGCGTATCGCCTGCTGTGATGCATGCGGAAGCAGATCAATGTGCCAAAGAGACAGCGGTTATACAGCCAAGGCAACCAGCAATAACAACAGGACTTGACCGGCTCTAGAAAGAAACAATAAGAAAATACATCAATGCAAGCAGTCTGTGGGCTTGTTGCTGCGGTTGGTACCTCTCCACGAAAAGAATGAAGGGAAAAAAAAAAAAAAAAAAAAAAAAAAAAAAAAAAAGAAAAT
>JAQPZZ010000123.1:0-20224 GCA_028416715.1 Fusarium multiceps | reverse complement strand
GGAGTGAGACCGTGTCATAAGGAAGAAGACGGCGAGTATGAAAACCGCTGCCACGATGGCGCGGCGAGAGTTGAGCATGGCGACGGCTGCTCTTGGAATTCGACTATGGTCTTGCCACGTTTTTCATATCCCTGAAATGTTACCGACTTGGGTTTTGATGAATGGTGGCCCTTGCGAAGGGTTGTTGTCGTTGGTTGATTGATGTTGGTGGAAGGAAGAGGAAAAACCCAGACGGAAGCAAGCAATAGTTCCCTCACTTAGGTCTAACGGTTAGCTGGTATAGCTATAGCTGCTCCGCTTAATTCGATATATCGAATCTGCTTCTCAAGTCATTCTACTAACATTTACGCTGCATTTTTGATGCGATCATAAGCGAGCCTACACATGCGGCTTGCTACATCCTCTATCCGAACGATAGCATAAACATCGATAGAACTCGGCGGCGAATTATCCGTCAGATCATGAAAGCAGCTGAAACAGATTCGAGCAAGATGAGCGCTACATGGTGTCACTACCCGCATCAGACCACAAACCTTCCATCTGCAAAGTGCCGCAATTGGACAAAGTCACGATGTCAGCACGGTACGCAAACCCCAAGTCTACCTCCAACTGTTTGTCTAGATGCTTGAAACTCAAAGTCGTCGCGCACTGTGATAATGAGGGGTCTTGAGATTATCGTCGAAAGTTACCACTTCGACCCCGCGAATGTTTCAACATGACGTTGGTCAGCATCATTTGTGTCGAGATGGATGGGAGGATGACGACAGTAGCACAGAGCTGGACAGCTATATGAAGCTCTCTTCCCCGCGCTCAGAATGTCACTGTTCTTTCAGATTTACAGGAATTAAAATACTACACCAAGATCTACAAGATATAAAAAGACAATATACTAAATAAGATCACCATGCCCGAGAGACGTCAATCTCATCCAAAAGCACCGACCGGTCTCAACGATGAGACGGCAGTGGAAACGCACGATCTCATTCATAACGCCGAGGTAGAGGAACAAAAGGTAAGACACTGAAGCTTCTCAGTAAGACATAGAACTAATTAATGATAGATGCACGGCAAGGACGCCTTGACTCAAGAGGATGTCGGTGTTGAAGACAGTGGCAACCAGCAGAGCGAGTCAGCAATGGACAAGGTGAAAGGGGCGTTGAACTTGGGAAAATAAGTGTCGCGCAATGATATGGTGTAATAATGGTACTGCTTGGGACAAAAGGTGTTTGTTTCGGTCGGATGTTGGCGTTGATACCAGATTGTCACATTACTTGACCTTGTCTTTTCTCATTTGTTAATAATAGGTAATTCTCCAAAGTATATTGAAGTAAGCATTAAACGAAACAGAAGGGTATCTTGACATTAACATCATCCTCCATCTCCATCAAACAACTACACCAAACCATGCGCTAGGGTATCGCGCATCAAGAAGAGAAGCCGTCTATATGCCAAACACAAGACAAGCAGAGAACAAAACCACCAGCGCCAAAGCCTTCCCACTCGGTTGCCTGACCCCCGCCCCATCCTCATCCCCAGGTTTCCCATCCTTGGCACTAACCTTCTCCCCAGTAGGATATCGAATGTTCCACACGGTCTGCCCCTTCAATTCATCTGGCACCCCCATCGTATGTTTACACTCGGCCTGATTCGCAGCAGGATAATCCAGTTCGCACTTTTCGTCGTGACCCAATGTACAGATCGAATCGAGGATGTTGTAGAGTACGTAGTTCTCGCCTACCCACGTACTACTATTCCGATCGAGACAGCTCGTGAGGAAATTCATGCTATTCGCTGCGCTAAGAGGTAATTTGCTACCCTTGGTGTTGATGAGCGACTTGCATTTTGATGCGTCGACGTTTTCGTAGGTCATTTCCACAGGGCCGCCTGCTGTGGGCTTGTCGGTGGCTGAAGAGCCGGTATAGAGGTAATTCCACGCATCGTAGCTAACATCATGCGCACCCTGCGATTGATCAATCCGCAAAAGATGAACGGTTCGATCGCCGTACGTAAGGGAAATGCAAATGTTGTCGCAGTCGATGGCGTTGGGCCAGTAGGCGATTCGGTTGGTGTCGACTTTGCAGCCGAGAACGCCTATGGAGGAGGAGTAGCTGTCGTGGGGCGTCGCCCAGACTGTGCCACTGTTGTCGCGCGCGGTCGCAAATGACACGAGTAGAGAATGGAAGAGCAGCGATTGCCGCAGCAACATTTTGAACAGAAAAGAGTGGCTGTTGGTTATGGGAGACAATGAGCGACTTGGAGCATTCTTGCGATGCGCCACGCGACAGAAAGTGGAGGAGGGAAATTAGTTGGTAAAGTTAGGGGTTCAACTTCTGGAGAAGATGAAGAAATTGGAGCTTGGCCCTGGAGCTTGACTGTTTATAGGCTAGTGGATGTGAAGCTAGGCTTGTTTGGGGATGATGCTGCGAGGATTGACATGGGTTGTTTTCGGTGTTGGGATCGGTCGATGCTCGCGATATCTTGCACTAATGGGTTTGTCTCAGACATGGAATCCTCCCATGATGATTGATTCACTTGGACTGTGCTACTGCCTAGAGACCGACAATGCGCTATTTTGAAGTATCCTCAATTATGTCTCGGCGCGGCATTTGCACAGCACTTAGCCCCCAAAGTTTGCATGCCAGAATAAGCAAGAGTCCAAGCAGGCATAAAGTGAGTTAATTATTCTGTTCACTGTTCTCGGCAGCCGTTAATTTTCAATAAGCCAGGCGACTGCAGCCTGTCCGTTTAAGCGAACATCGCATCTCGCGTTAAAACAAGCCACCTCCACCTCCACATCACGGACCCAAAATAACGTCAGTCTTGGCAGGGCTGAGCGACAAAAACGAGGAATACGACTGGTCACTATGCGCAGATGACATCCACGCCCCAATATTTCTCTTTAGTCTCGGGACATGATCCCTTGTTCAGATTCAATCGTAAGATGTCTTTGCGATGGATGGAAAGTCCTACTTTGGTTTGATGGGTATATAAGAGCATGTCTTCTGCTACTAATGTCAAGACAGAATAAGCCAGTCATTCAAGTCTTTTTCAGCCGCAATCACAATGGCCCCTCTCTTCCATCTCATCCTTTACACCACCCTCCTTCCGGTGGTTCTAGCATCATCTTGCAAATCAGACCCCGACTCCCCAACATGGCCCTCCTCCAAAACATGGTCCCAGCTCAACACCACCCTTCACGGCAAACTCCACGCGCCAGTTCTCCCAGGGGCAGTATGTCACGCATCCCAACCAAGCTACAACAAGAACATCTGCCCCAAGGTCGCAAAAGCATGGAAGACATACGACTTCCACACTGAAAACCCAGTCTCTCTGATCTATGATCAGTATTCTAACTGGACTTGTCTTCCCAACAAAGACTACCCGTGTAGCGGGGAGGGATATCCTGCTTATGTGATCAATGTCACGAAAGCTGAGGATGCCAAGGTTGGTATTGACTTTGGTAAGTACCACCATATCGTATGTTTGGAGAGATGCTAATAGTGTGGAAGCGCGGAAGCATAATATCAGACTCATCGTCAAAAACACAGGCCACGATTACATGGGCCGCTCCGTCGCACCAGGCTCCCTTTCCCTCTGGACCCATCATCTCAAGTCCATAACCTACCACAAGAATCACTTCAAGCTCTACAACTCAAAGACTGCTATCACAGGCGACGCTGTAACTGCCGGCGCTGGTGCTCAGATGTACGATGTCTACACCTATCTGGACAAGTACAAGCGCGTTGTCGTCGGAGGTGGTGGAAAGTCCGTTGGTCTGGGAGGGTATGTCACTGGCGGAGGACACTCTCTCTTATCGCCACGGTTTGGGTTGGCTGTTGATCAGGTTCTTCAGATGGAGGTTGTTACGCCTGCTGGGAAGATTTTGACTATCAATGAGGATAATCACCCTGACTTGTTTTGGGCCATGAGAGGAGTAAGTAACACACTACCTCTGACTTGTACAATGCTGATGAATGCTAGGGCGGCGGTTCTACCTTCGGTGTCATCACTTCGATGACAATGAAAGTCTACCCGACACCCAAGATATCCGCCTCGACCTTCACAATCGGTACCGCCGCCGAGGCACCCTTCAAATACGATCTCCTAGCCTACATCCTCTCTCAATTTCCCACCCTCACAGATGCAGGTCTGTCAGGCTACTCATCCCTCAGTCCCCGAACTCCAAACCCCGCCGGGGGCGAACCGAAGGAAGTAGCAGGCATATCCGGCATTCTCACAGCACAAGACGTCAAGGATCCAGACTATATCCAGAAACTATTCAGGCCAATCAACGAAACTCTCCAAAACCGATGGCCGGGGATGGTGCAGTTCACAGTTACGCAGGAGAAGTATTCTTCGTTTTTGAAGTGGTATGATGTTTATTTTGATCAGAGTGCTGCGGGTGAAACCAACTACATCGTTTCAAGACTTCTGACGAAGGATGCTCTTGAGAATCACGAAGAGGAGTTGAGTCATGCGTTGGAGGAAGGGTGTAAGCCATCAGGTGGGATGGTCGTGCATTTGGTCTCAGGCAAGGGAGTCCGTGATGCGAAGCCTAGAGGGGGAAGCTTGTCGGTGAATCCTGGTTGGAGGGAGACTTATGTCCATGCTCGTAAGTTATCTCTGCATTGATATATGGAGGATGAGCTAATGATGCGGTCATAGTTGCCGGACATGCTTTTGAACCGTTCAATGCGACCGCTAAGGAAGAAGCTATCGAGAGTCTGATCAATACCTGGGAACCGTTCCGAAAGCTATCTCCAGACGCAGGTGCTTACATCAACGAGGTACAATTGACCAATCTTCCAAATGAAATTTCACTAACCAATAACAGGCACTCCCATTCGAACCAGACTGGCAGCACACCTTCTGGGGTGACAACTACGAAAGACTCCTGTCTATCAAGAAAAAGGTTGATCCAGACGATGTGTTTTGGTGTTTCCCTTGTGTTGGAAGTGAGAAGTGGGAGCAAACGGCCGATGGTCGTCTTTGCAAAGTCAATTGAGGATTCGAGAATAGTTCCTCAGTCTCAGCACGGATAAGATTCATGTTTCGTCAAATTTTAACTGTCGGAAACGATGGAAAGATATTCGAACTGGTAGTTGTATCCTAGAAACTGGAAGTTGATTGACATGAAAGGACCTCTCGACTCTGCATGTCTGGCCAAGTATTCTCATGAGGTTGTCTCAAGCTTTCGGTTCACAGACCGCGATCCAAGGCGAAATAACACCTGAAATCATTAGTTTCACTCTCCTCGAACGCATGGTCAAACTCACTACTCAAGAAAAGTCTTCCCGTCTTGACATCATGAACCACGGTCGTAGCAACTGGCAAAATCTCTCCCATCCCATCCTCAAGAACCTTCTCAACCTTCCACCCCTCCTCTCCTTTACTAACCTTCATCACAGCAGCAGGCGCGCTGAAACCATACGGATCCTTATAAGCCTCAAAGATCGCTATACCCTTTGGAAACGCAGCGATCCAGATATCACCATTCTCATCAACAGATGCGTTATCGAGAGCGTAGTCGAGGTTTATCTCAGCGGTCTTGTTAAGGTTGTGAGAGGGAAGGATTTTGTAGATTGTTAGGACGCCGGTTATGCTGTCTGGTAGGTACAGTATGTTGTCGTGGATTGCTAGGCCGTTGGGGAAGTGTAGGTTACTGGATACTTCTTTGCATGGTTCGTTGGGAGGACAGGCGTTGATGTTGGCGTAGCCTAGAATGGGGGAGAGATGGTGACGCTGAAAAATTAGCTATGCGCTCAGGCAATTTGATGTGGTGACTTACCCAGCCGGTCTTGTGAGACCCATGGTCATTCGTCACATAAACCGTCCCGTCCTCCATAGTAGCAACACGATTCGGCGTAGCAATACCCTGGTCAGCATAAGTCTTGATATGCTTCATCTCACTCATTCCAGCGCCCGTCGTAAAACGCTCAATCGTCGTATTACCACCATGAGCATACTGGTCCACCAGCTTTCCATTCTCATCAACAGAGGGTCGCATGTTGGTAATCAAGATATCAATACTTCCATCCGCGTTATCGATGCCTGTAAATCCAGCGACGTTGATGAGTTCATCTCCAGAGGTTCCAGAAAATCCTGGTGTTTTCAAAACGCGAGGCTCAAGATCATTGCTGTCAAGGTCGAGAACCACGATGGCGTCTTTCTCGGAACGACCAGACACGTTTAGATGTCCAACACTAAACCACCATTAATAGCTGCAATCATGAATTCGAGGTAAGGGAACTCGCTTTGTCATCCACTTCTCTCGCGAAAGAGGATCCGAGCACGCAAGAAATAATTGTCGAGTAGATTTTGACAACCACATATCCTCACAAGCCTCCATTCGCGGGTTGACAATCTTGCGACATGTGTACGGAAAGTCACTGATTGGCTGCAGTACTTTTCCGACACCGAAAGCGAGCCATACTGCGTCTTTGAGATAAATCTGAAAAAGTACTGCAAAAGCGACAACGGCCGAAAGGCCAACTTTGACGAGTATGTTGACCATTTTAGGAAGTCTTGCAGGATAAGGAAATAGCCGGGAGGGGTTCTTGAGAATGAAATAGGATTTTGGACAAGTCAGCTGATTTTACCCCGTACTTCTGGTGAGAGATTTGGTGGTCCGTCAGACTCAAGGGTTGAAGGATTCAATCCTGGCCTGTAGGATTCAGAATGGAGACTTATGTATATCCAAATTATCGTACTCGTACTCGTCACGGAATTTTAAGGGTTGATAAACAGCTTGCACTAATTTCACGTCCGTGCGTTTTCACTAGACTATCAAGACGCTTGCCACCCTTCTGCAATTGATCAAGCCTATCTGCTCAGCAATAAGAACGTGCAGCTTCGGGACGAGGTCATGCAGGTGGGGAATAAGATGTTAGCTTTAGAGGAGAAGCACGGGAGTTTAGAGAAGAAGCATAAGAGCTTAGACAAGAAGCATAAAACCTTACAGCAAAACATACTAGGATTATAAGAGACACAGAACAGAAGCCTATCTACTCTCGCATCTACAGGCATCTGCTTCCAAACTCTCTCAATGATCCCTGATAAATCGCGCACATGGACTGGACACTTACTCCTGTCCATTCTAATCAGCACTGATCTTCTGCTTCTTTCCGCCGTGACCGCCATCATCTGAAGCCTCGCGCTTAGGGCCAGCACCTCCATCCTCATCCTTGACTGCCTGGTTGTTGTCGTCGCCATCCCCGTTCTTTTCATTGCGCGCGAGTTCCATAGCTGATTTGAACAAGGGAAGAAATTCCTTACGCAGTTGTTGTGGTGTACGAGTAAGATAGTTCTCAATCTCATTCGCAGTGATGTCGTTGCCAAAAAGCTTGTTGAAAAGGATGCAGCCTTGCACGAGAACATGCGAGTTGTCCGTCCAGAAGTCTTGATCCTGCTGCTGATGTATTATTAGACGCGCAGCCATTGAAAAGACATGGCCAAGGCTGACTGTGATATCGCTATGGTATCCGTAGCCAATACCATTGTCTTCTTGGGCGATCCAAGCGTACCGGTTGAATGGTTGATGAAAGATTGTCTTGGCAAGCTCACTCCAGCAGATATCGCTTATGACTGGACTCTCATATACCCACTGAGGAAGAGCATTATTGGCAGAGGCCAAGTTGCCCTGAATCCACGCAACAATGAAATCCTTCTCCGTCTGGTCATGATAACTGTTTTTTACCTTGAGAATACGGATGGTGGCCTTTGAATGGCCATGTTTCGCACAAATTTCAACCATTCTGCTGAGGTCCGGAAGCCAGCCCATAACCAAAACCTCGTCGCAAGGGCTGTGAATGGCCTCTATGATTGGGGTATTCACGTTGGCCACGAAAATGTCCAGGTCGGACTTTAGATCATTCCACTCCGCCACAATTCTATCCCGGTCTGATTCGCTGTCCGAAGAGCGATAGGTGCCAACGTTGAAACCAGCTATGGTGAACAGTCCCACGACAACGCTGGTAAGTTGTTAGCGGACCTGAGATGAGTCTCATGATTCCGAACGCGACCGCTCGAAGAGAAACGAGTACCTACCACTGAATCCAGGGATCATCGACATAAGCTAACAGACGCCTGCCGACATGTTTCGTCACCAGGTCCAAAGCGCGTGTCATGATCGGACTGTACTGGCAGACCCAGCGAAGGTGAGCCTGCCGATCACATGTGGCTATGGTCTCGCCCCTGGTTTGACGGTAGACCATTTGGAGACCACAGCTGGCAAGCATGTACACATGATCGCGACAGACCGAATCTACTTTCAGGGTTGTCGCCGCGTTTTCGATACCTTGCAGCCGGTAAATCGTTTTCAGCTGATCACTGATTTTTCTTGAATTGATTATGCAATCGCGAAACAGTTTCGCATCATCAAGATTGAGGGTTGCACAGCTGCGCCAATCAAAAGATATGAGCATTCCTTTTCGCTGCTCGTCAAACCCCTGACTTTCTTGCTGTACCAGGTAATGCTCTTTGGCTCGTTGTTGAACGGCTGTTGCCAGAGGGAATTGGCATGCTTGGCTGAATTTACATTCCTCAACAATGATGGTTCTTGAAGGTTGTTTGTGGAGTGAAAAGTGGGTGACAGTCTCTCGATGCCTGGTCATGCGCGCGTCAAAATCTGGTTGTTGGTGACGTTTCTTTAGATCGCACAGCAGTTGTTGGAAATCTTTGGGCGCCACACGACGCGGTTCCGGTTCACCAAGCATTTTGAGACTTTCCCTGATCGTTCTTGAAGGGCAGGTTGTTGTGATAGACTCCAGTACCTCGGTATTGATATCCACTGCCCCAAGTCCAGTGATCGGACTCGTGTCTTCTGATGATTCCGCGACAGAGACATCATGCGCGGGACCCTCAGAATCGCTTTCTGCTTCGGTACGAACTGGCTCGCCATGGTTCTGAGGTTGTAGCTCAGCACTAATAAGGCCACCATCAGCGTTGGGGCGATAGTATCCCGGAAACTGAGCTTCCATATGAGCAGGAGCCTGATATGCATGTGCCACGCCGATCCAGGGTTTTCCTTGGTTGTTCCTCTGGCGACTCATGGTGAAATAGAAGAGTAGGATTGCTCGATGCAGATCTTCCATTGAAAACAGACCTGCAACGTTCTTCTCAATGCCGCCTCCAATGTTCTCAGGAGTTGGAAAGCGATGGGCGTAATTGTTATTGTCTCGGGAATAGTCGCCATTCGGGATTCGATACTGGGGTGCAAACAACAAAATCTGAACAGCATGTGATAGAACGAATGCCTGGAATGCATACTCTTTATGCTTCATCGAAGGTCCCTTAAGACAAAAGTATGATGGGAGAACCCGAATGAACGTGGGCTTGGGGCAAAATCTCACGACTTGATTCACGAAATCGTGAACAGTCGTGTCAACCGTCCCATCTTGTTTTCCCGCATAGCCGGCCAGGAGTTCAGTGGCATCGAGCCTCATGAACTTTATGCCGAAGTCGTATATTGAATGCGCTTCTCCTCTCGAGGGAATGAGACCGCCACCCTCCATGAAGTTCTGAAATTCGAGCTCGGCTCCTGCAGCTCCGTCATTGATTTGCTAAACCAGTGAGTGAGGCAGATCTCCGTCGTTGACATCACGGCAGCCTAGACGAGAGTTGGATGCGACAAGGGCAGCCTCGTGAATAATGTCTGACACTGAAAAGCAACAATAAGCATTACAGTTTATAGGAACCAGGATTAATATGTACTTACCTATAGTGTCAGCGTAAGCGGTCATTTCCTCATTACCGCTAAACCCGCAGTATTGTGCCAAACAGTTTAGTTTGTGCCCCCACTTGATGGGATCGTACTGGATATTCGGCCATGCATAGTTGATTAGAACGCCTAGTTTCCTCTGCTGTCTGATGTAACCCATCAAATGATGGTTGGGTACGGCGTTAGACTCAGCTTCATGGTGTGCAGCGGGAATAAAGATCTGATGACTTCGGTACAGGTCGGGCAAAGAACGCTTTGACAATTGAGGATTGGTTTCGAAGATGTGCACTACACTCATATAGTCATGATGTTGAGCGCCTAGCTCCTTTTTGCTGTTCGGGATAGGCTTTTTCGAACCCATGGTGATGGTAGGCACGTTGTTGTATGTTGGTGTCAGAGCGGAGATATCGATTTTCACAATTCCAAGTCCTCGGAGTGTTGTTATGGTGCGGCTCTGGTAAGTGGGGCCGGCGGTCGGTCAATAGGTACTTCCGAACGGTGAATCTAGCCGGATGATCTAGAATCACATGATCCGTTGTAGCTGCCTTGAGGGATAGTAATCCAAACTGAAGTTGCGGTGCTGGTGCCTGGTTTTGGTACTGAGGGTGGACTTGTTACTCAAGTATGCGGGTGTGCGGATCGCCCAACTGCAACACCACGACCCAACACACAATACGCTCCAGCATATGAAGCTGACAGTATAAAATCCTCAGTCTGGGATGTTTGCTATCATACCTTTGCTTCTTTGACTGCGGTTGCGACTCTGCACAAGGATAGAAGCCACCACACGTTAAAGGGCACGGTACTGACAGCCAAGTTTCATCAACGCGTCAAACTAGTCTGAGTCATCACCAACAAAGTCAGATCCCAACCTCTATCTGCCCACGGGGTAATCATTTTCTCAAGCATTTACACTCCCAGAAACTAACATAACTCGTTTGCTTACACAGAAGGACGTTATTCTCACTTGCCATCACATTTAGGCTAATCGCGATATTGTCTTACACGCCCATCAGACATCGGAACACTTCCAGGCGATAGCTCCCGGAGCCAAGAGCGAAGCGACTCGATATCCCATATCTCCCCAGCATCAGCCAGCTCCCACAAATTCTCAAAATGACTTGCTCGTTCAATCTTGCAGGAATAGTCAGAACCACAATCTGACAACGCCCTGATACCGTCCAAATCCATCTGAGCATGGGTAGAGAATGGCTTCACAATATCGTCGAGTGTCTCTGGTACACATATAATGCCCTCACCAGATTTCTGTTGTCTGAAAGAGGTGAAATCTTCTCCAAGTTCATTTCTCAGCCTCGACATAAACTGCTCTTTGACGTCGCGAAGAGTAGCTCGAAATACTTCCTTGTTATTGCGGTGATAGTCCAGACCATCGGCCTGACTCAAGAGAATGCGTAGAGGACGCTTGTCGTCGCGGTCGAGGAGCAATCTTACAGCTATACGCAGAGCGCTTTCGGTTGCCTCAGAACGGGTACGTTCCATGGGAATGATAATGATGGCAATCGCAAACAGCTCTTGGTAGACCTCGGCCATGTACTTGATCTGAGCGATTTGGTCATCGAAACCAAGGCTATCCAGAAAGATTGCGCCTAAACGGCTGGAGCTGTAGGACTGGATCCCCAAGGTTCTGCAGAGGCTACTAGAGCCTGGTTTGAAATGGTCCCTGGATGCACCAGTGAGAACTGTAAGCATTTGACTCTTTCCAGCCTCCGTGGAGCCCTGCACCCCGATGCAGATCTTGTCCAAGAGCTGAATTCGAAGTTGTGTTACTTGCGCAACTGTGAAAAGCCACTTAGACCAGAAGTGATCGGGTATGGTAATCCTTGGGTTCTCCATGGCTTTAGGACGGGTTTCGAGACCTGTTTCCAGTCTGGCTCTCCATTTCTCCAAGGTTTCTGATGTGTGCGAACTTGGTATATCATCCTTAACATGCTCGAGGAGCAACTCCTCAACCATGTCATCCGGTCTGGTCAGGCTAAGACCAAGAGCCTGGAGAGTGACAACTAGCACTCCAGAAAACGATAGGTCCAGATACTTGGTGTGTCGATTGAGAAAATGATAGATAACGCGAGTACTGTAGTACAGGACGCCCAAGCTCCCAGCAATAGTCCAAGCAGGCGGTAAAAAGATCCATGGTGCGAATTCGGTTAACAGAGCTGGTATTGCAGTCCAAGAAAAATAGCTTGGCACCATACCCAATGTCACGGAGGCTATTGGACGACCTTCAGTGGACCTGCAATACCATTCATATGGGGCGTCAAGCTGAGTGATTATGATCAAGTGGCACAGCTGAATGACACCCATAATGTCTTGAAACTGGGAAATAGCCTGCTCCGTACGCTTGGAAGAGTCTGTTGTCCGACGATAAAGGTCCTCACTAAACTTCTCCAGTGCGCGAGCAAAGCTTGGCACATATGCGAATTGCTCCGCCAATGTTGGTCTGTTTGCGTTTGTCCATGCCTTGATAGTGTCTTCACCTTTGGCGATTTTTGGGTTTGTTTCACTTTCGGACATATCAGTGATAAGCTTCCTGAGAACGCGTGGACAAACGTCGGGGACACCAGACAGCAGGCCACCATCAATTCCGTCAGGGTCAAATTCTCCGGACACCGAAGGACGGAAGTCTATATCAATTTCAAAATCTCGAGGCCACCGTTTCTTGAGGATATCAAAGGCATGTCCCATCTGGCTGAGGACAAGATGCGGGCTGGCGCCACTGACTAAGCTGTCGATACGATTCACCACGAATCTGACCTTCTCGTCCAGCTCAGTAATCTGCTCTGGAGGACGAGAATTAGGGGAACCATCAACTGCTCGAAAGCCTTGTACTCTAGATGTCTGCGCTACTAATACACGTACCATCGCAAGTCGGATGCTTTCAAAGGTCTCTGGCTGACTGGCTTTATCAAGGCCCAGTTGTCTCATCTCGTCGACTTTGATAGTGGTTGGTCGTCCGAATACATCATGAAGGACGATGCCTTGTTGAACGGCGACGGATGCTTCGCCAATGTGCGCGAATTCATCCTTGCCCTTCATGATATACTCCAATTCCAAAGAGGCCTAATTGGCATTGTCAGTTAGGATTCGCTGAGCTATAAACAGTTAAACCTACTTTAGAGCGATCTTCAGGATGGGCCAGATATCCAATGATAGTGAGAGGAATCTCTCGCTCTTTATGCTTGAACCATGCTCCTCCAAGAAGGTACTGCAAAATGGTAGAGTCAACTTCCAGCGACATGGTAAGACGGTCGATATCTACCACACAGGAACAGTTCACCACTGTGCCAGGCATCGGAAGTATGGCTGAAGGTAGGTCGCTGCATGATATCCCACGATGGTCCTCTAGAACAACATTCTGTGGCAGTCGGGAACCAATAGAGTTCTTGATGCAATGGAAATAGTGCGACATTTTGTGATACTCGTCGACCTCTCGTGCACCAGGGATTTGTGGAAGGTCTTGTATACTCAGTATCTGGAGACAATTCTGGATGCCTGGTACCTTGGTGGAAAGGGAATACATGCAGCCAAAATGACAGAACTTGCCCGTCTTTTTCGTCAGAAAGTCTAGGCAGTTTTCAAAGATTGGCCAAAACATCTTGATTGTGGGAGATATAGCTTCCAACGGTGTTCTGAAAGTGCTCAGGTTCTGCTGAAACCTCTTGGACGCATCATTCAGCGCAAAGGGGACATAATCATGAGGATTGATGATGTGATGGAAGTTCTTGCTGAGATGCATCTTCCAGGATGTAGAGGTCCCTTGAGGCTCATTGAAATGGCATGAGGGTGATCCGAAGGTGATGACAGAAATGCCATTCTTTCCCTCTTGCCACGCATTGGAGATGGATTGATGATCAAATATGGCGAGGTAAGACGAAGTAGTTGCCAGGGCGCCCCTAAGAAGAATGCGTTAGCATCGTATATGATTCAAATTCCATCTTTTTGCAATCGCACCCAAAGCTATGGCCACAAACAACCACTTTATGTCGTTCGATCAGCCATTCAATAAGTGGAATGAACTCCCGGCTTCTATCAATGAGACCTTGACAGAAACGCGATCCAACACTCTCAGCTGGTTGTGTGCGAACATTGAGGCTGAACTTGGGATCGGTCACGTCGCGAGTGCAACTGAGCCCCAAGAAGATTGTTTGCAAGCGATCCGACCATGCAATAATGGGGGGTGTTGAATTGATGCCCGCTTGTTTGTTGATTGGCAGCAGAGTAAACTGAAGAGATAAGATCCAGTTCTCTAATGAACTTGAACTCGTCTCTCTGATGGAGGCATTCGTCTATATTGGCGCCCCATTCTTGCTCATCGCAAAGATGACTGACGGCAGCGGCAGCGCAAAAGGTCAGTTCCTTGTCGATCAGCTCACCTCCAGTGAGGCCAGCTTTCTGGTCGGTGAAGTTGACGTAGTCACTGATCAAGGTGTCTGCTTGCTCCATCATTGCGGTAAATGGTAGGATGGGCGTGGTTAATTGTAAATATGGGTTCTGCAGTTATAGTTCAGTTGAGAGTACTGACGCAGGTTATCGAGGCGAATGGAGCGATTATCCTCCAGATAAATGATTGTGATCCGAAACAAGGCTGCGAGATATGTCGCAATTCTGCATGGCAGCTTCAGGCCGTAAGCGCCCAGCGATGCCGCCCATAGGTCGTGTGGCAGGTTGAAAAGCCACAGCGTTTGTCGTCATGCATGGGACTGCTTTTGGAGAACTGGATCTTCCTGCTAGAGACTTGTACAGTTAGCAATCCGGGCCAACAGAAATGGCTGCTTTGCAGTTGGGCATGGCCACATTCAGAAGACCCCGAGGTCGTGGCTTCTACAAACAAAGATACATAGTTGGTGAAGTACCGCAGGGAAGCAAGAGTTTCATGATAGAGCAAAGGGCGGCTAGATGCGAGTGATGCTCAAGACCAAAGTGACAGGCGACATCGATGAAGGCACCCAGGCGGGTATCAGAAGAACTTGGTGGCCTGCACCTTCCTTCAGTCGGTGCTTTGCGCAAACAAGATGCAGGAGAACCAAGGCTCTTTCGTCGCATGAACAAAATACAATCGACCAAAGACATGTACAATCACAAAACACATACCACAAGTCAAAGCATGGGAATCATTCAATTAGGATAAGAATAAAGAAGTGTAATAACAAATAAAAGTGAATTTAGTCCCATATCTACAAAAGTACCCAAAAACATTTATACGTTCTAAAAGAAAAGGCCATAGCCAAGAAAGTATTTAACTAACCCACACATCTATAGCACTGCGACAACAGCACCAAGAACAACAGCCGCGACAACGGGAACGTTCCAGCTGGAAGCTCCGCTGATGGCTACGGGTGTGCCCGTGGGTGCCTCGGGCTGTGGTGTGCCCGTGGGCTTCACCACTGTCGCGATGTTGCTTGTGGGGATGATGGGGAAGACGTTTGTAGGGCGGTAGGTGTGGAGTTCCTCAAGGGGGTTGGGCTTGGGGGCGTCGCCGCCATTGGGAGAATCAGGCTTAGGCTTAGGAGATTCGCCGCCATGTTCAGGAGAATCAGGCTTGGGAGCTTCACCTGTAGGTTGGGGATGAGCGTTGGTGGGATGGACACCTGTAGGCTTGCTAGAGTCGCCGGTGTGGTGATCGCCAGGGACCTTGGTGAAGCCCTCACCGAGAGGACCGCAGGTAGAGCAGTAACCAGGAACAGGAGTAGGCTTGGGAGCCTTGACGACGTTGGTGACGGTGATGGTGCGGTAACCCTTAGTGGTAGCCTCCGTGCAGCCAAAGTTGCCGTTACCGCACTGGATAGCCTCAGGGATGGTGAAGATACCAGTGGGCTCTGCGCCTCCACCCTGAGTGTTATGCACGATCTCGGTGACGACGCTGGTGTCGCAGGCATCCCTTCCAGAGCATGAGGTGATGGTGTGCATGTTGGTGGCGGTTACGTAGGAAGTGAGAGGGCCGTTGGTAGGGTGAGGAGCAACAGCCTTGTCGGTAGGAGAACCGTCGGCGCCGGGGCAGAAGGTTGTGAGAGAGGTGATGGTCTCGGTGGTGACTTGACCGACGGGGCAGTTGGTGACGCTGGGAGGGCAAGCAGTGACGGTGTAGACCATGCTGGTGACGACAGTGGAGGTGACGGTGGTAGAAGGAGCAGAGTCAGTGCCACTGGGCTTGCTGTAATGGGCACCAGAGCCGCTCTTGGTGTAGCTGGGAACATCGTAATCGCTGGAAGCAACCTTGGTGTAGACGGGAGGGAGATCGTAGTCGCCGCCGGTGGGCTTGTAAGATGAGACGACCTTGTTGGTCCAGGCAACGGTAGTGTTGGAGTAACGAGTGGTAGAGAAGTAGACAGTGGTAGTGTCAGAGGGAACCGACTCAGTGACATCAGTGGCGACAGTAGCGGTGACAATCTCGGTATCGGTCTCGACTTCAGTAGTGGCGGTGACAGTCTCCATCTCGGTAGAAGTAGCAGTCTCGATAGCAGATGTGGAGGTCTCATCAGAACCACACTCACCCTCCAGATCAGGGACAGCATTGGGACCAGTTCCGATAGCGACAAGATTAGTACCACAGTCCTCGTTGTTAGCGA
The DNA here is from genome assembly GCA_028416715.1 of Fusarium multiceps. Lineage (NCBI taxonomy): Eukaryota > Fungi > Ascomycota > Sordariomycetes > Hypocreales > Nectriaceae > Fusarium > Fusarium multiceps. The sequence continues at coordinate 3,922 of JAQPZZ010000123.1, read as the reverse complement.
GCCAGACTTCACGGTTATCCCAGTCGTACACGACGTAAGCAGCGCGGAGGAAAGTGTCACCAAGGACGGGGAACTCGTCGTCCTGGAAGACACCCAGAACACAGCGCTCCTCGTTGTGCCAGATGAAGTCGGCGTAAGGAACCTTGATGGTCTTGCCGGCGAAGGTGAAGTCAACGGTACCCTTGATGTCAGCGACAGAGCAGTCGACGTCAACGTAGGCGCCACCGTTCCTCTTAGCGGTGGGGAAGTTGTCGACGATCTTGTTGAAGATGGCGCCAGGCAGGGCGCTTACGGTATAACCACTGTCAAGAAGGACGGGCTGGCTACCTCCAGAGAAAACGGCGTCTGTAGAGCCATCCTCTTGCTTGAGGCTGATGGCGTCCAGGTTGACCCAGTATCTGGGATTGTCAGCTATGCAGGGTTTCAGGCCACGGGAATAATTACCGGGTGAGACCATCGGGAGAATCCGCGGCGGGGATAATGGGGAGCTTCTGGAGACGGCCAGTGTACTTCTTGGTGTCGATACCACCGAAGATAACGGCACCACGCTCGCTGTCGAGTGTGCGGATATCGAGAGACAGAGCACGGCTCTTGATAAGGTTCTGTTTGACCATGCTGTCAATGACCAGAGGATAAGGCGCATCCCAACCGTTCAGGTCAGGACCAGCGCCCATGATACCGACTCCAGTGAAGGAGCTGTCGTATGCGACACCAAAAACCTGGTTGCGAATGCTCGCCGCTGCACTCAATTAGCCATGATTCCCTCAATTGAGCGCTTATACTCACATCCAATAACAACATGATCGTAACCATAGTTCCAGTACGCATATCCAGTACCGTAGACAACACCACCGGTAGTATTCAAGTCGACAAAAGTGCTGCTCTCTCCGAAATGTCCAAAGTTGGCACAAAATTGAGGCTGCTGCGCCTTTTCGCACACGGGGTTAACCCAAAGCTCAGCAGAGCCGGTGTCCAGGTTGACGGTGACTTTGTCGCCGGGGGTTCCCAGGGTAACGTCGATGCTGTAGAAGAAACCGTTCTGCTGCGACTCGAGGAGGACTTCGTTTTGTCGCTTGGTGATGCCCTTTACGACAGGGCCGCCGGTGCTGACCTTGAGAGGGAAGACAACCATACCATCTGGGGTGTTGTCGCTAACGGGGACGTTGGGAACGTTGACGGCGGTTGCGATTGCGGGGGCCGCAACGGCGAGTAAAAGAGCGGATAACATCTCTGCAATTGAGATTGTTCTAGATCATAGGAAAGAAGAAAAAAACGATACTGAACGAGAAAAAAGTATAAAAAAAATAAGAATGGGAAATAAGCTGGATTTTGTTAACCCGGCGTAGAGAGTGACCGGGGAAACGAAACAATTGGCGATGCCCTCAATAAGATTTATCGAGAGGGTGGAAAAGAAGGGTTGGGATGACGGGAGGAGGAGAAAAAAGGGAATGGCCGGGCGGGCGGGCTACTGCAGTGGTGTGTTCTATATAAAACACTGACACTGCAGATTGCAGCATGTATTCTGCAAGGTGCATGCAGGGGGCTCGAATCAAGTGTGACAGCTTTAATTTCATTCGATAAAAGCCCACTTGGTGTCCCAAGTCTCCCTCTCGGCGCCTCTCGCTAAGGTGCCGTTACTTGGTTTGAAATCTCCCAACGCTCGGGGTGGTTCCTGGCGCTAGGCTTAATATGGATGGTGCGTAGTCTGAGCACCCGAGGTCAAGGTCATCAGGGAAATAAACCTGAGAAAAGAATTGCATATGTCTCAAACATGGACAATTCTTTCTTCTAGGCAGTAACTAGAATCATCTCTCTTGCGATTCCTGCAGTGGACTGTGACTCGTAAGTTTGTGCTATACGGGAGACGACGATGAATACGAGGCTCCCCTCATGCATGACAAGTTAGCGGTTACCCTCATTAGGGGCTCCAGGTCAGATGTCAGCAATTAATTGCTAATCCCCTTCAGCTTACGTAGATCCCACTTCCCACCTTCAGCTTTGCTTCTGTTTTAGCGCTCAGGCCGTGCATCAAACGTCAATCCGGGTCGCAGGTTGAGCAAAAATATGGGGTTGCCCATTGATTTCCCATGTTTTATCCCAGATCTGATCTGTGAGCGACAAAAGGGATCCAATGTTGGACAAGGGTAGACATGCAGTGCAAGGGTGATCACACATGACCTCCTTTGAATCAATCAATCGTCAATTAATTGATCAACCTCCTTGACTCTTCCCGAGACATTGATCATCTATTCGGCTCCCGTCTTTTTTTGAGGCAGAGAGGTGAGGCGGTAAAGTGTTTTGTACTGTAGTGTTTAATTTCGCTCAATCCTTTGGCTGCAATTAACCGCTTGGCTGATGTGTTGAGCTGCTGTTGGAGCCGCGATCAATGTCACCCTGTCATTTCCACGTTTGCTTCGCTACACGAGATGTTTTTAGCATGAAGTCGCAACAGCGCACACTTTTGACAAGGGTGAATGGCAAACAACATCTGGTAAGACGGGCTTTAATTGTCATCGATAAGCCATTGGATCTCAACTTAACCACAGCACCGGCTTTATCTCGTGACTATTCCCAGTTTCATCAGCACGGCGCTCCCGTTCGTCTAGTGGCTCTACCATGTTTCGTAATTATTAACCACGCATTCAGATCAACCAACGTCTATTCTAACGTCATACAATTGCCAGCACGGTGTGTCGCAGCTAACGTGAATTGCTGTCGTACTTTAAAACTCATATTAACCCGCATTTATCTCTCGCATCTTTGCCAATTGATGTTGCGAAAATGCGAACTCGCAGAAGAAGTGAGGCTGGTGAGAGGTTGGCAAACAAGTTTGACGCCATCACCAAGTCCTGATCTTGCAGTAAATGCCGCGCAAGTTCACACGATTTCTACACGAAGGTTACACGAGAGAGGGGTCAATAGCTTAATTCCAGCTGTGCACCCGTTCTGCATTCTATTGACGATACTTTATGGTGTTGTGGTCGTGATGTTTAACGGTTGTGTGTGGCTGGTGCAGTAGCTTCAGAGGTGGTTAGGGCGGTACATCAATGTCGAGCACCCATCACATTAGGTGCGGGTGCACCAAGTCATGCCAGCCACGTCTCCAACCTCGATGCTTCAAGCTGTGCGACACACAGAAGTCAGTGTTCTTCTAGACAGCAACCCTAGGATAGAAGCAGTAAAGGCTGGTAGTCATCAGTAAGCTGTGATTGAGTCAAAACTATGACGTTGCGGTTGTGAAGTGGTCATATTCTCACCAATGAATGAAGGTAACCTTGGTCAACATGTGTACTACCAGGCAAGTCCAGGAGAACTTTCAGATAAAAAAATATTCCACGTCTAAAGGCTCCAACATCAGATCCCGTTTGCTACAAGTACAGAGAGACCTTTCTCCCCGGACGTTTCTCGTGGATTCGCATGCGACGTGAGCTACCCTGTACCATGCGGCGATGGTCATGTTCCCGTCGTTACGGTATCGTGCGTAGTCAATTGAGAGAACAAATAACAACGAGCCGTGTCGCATGAATCGTAAAGCTGTAAGAGCAATCGGGAATTGGCGCTGGAATAGTATTGTTGTGTATTATCGTGGTCTTGCCTGTTGATGTGGTAAATGCCACTCCTGTTCGGCCACCTATGAACTTGTTACCAGAAACAAAAGGCAACAAGACACGATTGTCAAAAGCGCGCAACTCTTTGTTAAGACCTTATTTTCCAAAGAATCAGTGTAAGGTAATTGGCTGATTCTAAGCAATGTGATCACAAACGGTCTCCTTAAAATGTTTTTGACACTTTATTTGACAACCGGGCGATCGATGCCAATGGTTCCGGTCCTTGAAACTGCACAAGGAACACGGTTTGACGGTTTGCAGAGCACGAAAAAGCTAATCTTTATGAAAAAAAAAAAAAAAAAAAAAAAAAAAAA
>JAQPZZ010000122.1:0-20823 GCA_028416715.1 Fusarium multiceps | reverse complement strand
TTTTTTTTTTTTTTTTTTTTTTTTTTTTTTTTTTTTTTTTGGAAATATTGAATGAAAAGTCTCGAAATGTGCATTGGCTCTTTTGAGAAGAAGAGAATGTTCATTCACATCGCGATTCAATATAATAGAACTTAAAGCTGATGAAACTCTGAAACCCACGATAGTATCCCAGTAGTTCCGCTTACTCGTATTCACTTGTTGTTACTGGACCTGCTAAGGCATAAAATGGTCCCCGAGGTGTCGATCCTGATGAGAAATTTCCACGCGTCGGCCGACGCTAGATCCTCTCGACTCGACACCCCAGAACACAGCCTCGAAGACACGAGCGTTTTACCTTCGGGCATAAGAACAACTCAAAATAACTGTAATCATTATCTCAAGTCATCGGACATGTCGCCATATTTGCAACTATGCTTGTAGGCCGCAATCGAATAACGATTTTATATGCCGTTTTAGGCACTCTATGGCTGTTTCTATTCCAACTTTGCAGACAACATACTTACGCAGATCCTTCATCCTTCTTTTACAACTCTCACCGAGCATACGAAACGAGGTATACCAAGCATCGAGAAAGAGAAGCCGACAGCTTCCTCGAAAATGTCAACCACGCCGATGAACCATTCAACATCAGTTCCCTATACCGCGATGCCGATACTCGAGACCGAGCGAACCGACTGTGTGTCGGAATACCTAGCGTTGCTCGAGCAAAGCAGCAGTTCTTGCCAAAGACACTTGGTTCTCTGTTAGAAGGCCTCGATGCTCGCCAGAGAAGGTCTTTGCATGTTATCGTCTTGCTTGCAGACGATGACCCGACACAACATCCAGTGTTTGGTCAAATGTGGCTCGAACGATTGACCGATGAGGTCCTCGTCTACAACGACACTTCCCCGTCAACGTTGTCGAGTAAATACCGCAAGATAGAACCGATAGCGTCGAAACAAGACAAGAACCTGGTACGAAACGACCGAATACACCGCGACTACGCAAGTCTGATCGCAAACTGTCGTAGAACGGAAGCAGATTACTTTGCCTTGGTCGAGGACGATGTCATTGCCGCTCGAGACTGGCTTGACAAGCTATCGAGGGGTTTAGAACATCTCAAACGAAGTGAAGACTCTGCGAACTGGTTATATCTTCGACTATTCTACTCTGAAACATACCTTGGCTGGAACTCCGAGGAGTGGCCAATATATCTTTTTCGGTCGCTGGCCTTCTACAGTATGGTCTTGGTTATCTATTTTATTATCGTCGGAGCAGACCTACGTCGATGGTCCAAGTTTCATCTCAACACCCACAGGAATAACCTTGGACACATAACATTCTGGACGGCTTCGTTTGTTATTCTCTACTTCTTGGCTGGGAGACTGATGGTGGACCCTTACATAGAAGGCATTCGCGAAATGCAGAACTATGGCTGCTGCGCACAAGGCCTTGTCATACCAACTCAGCATCTTCCTGCCCTAGAAGAGAGTCTTTATACAGCGTCGGAGGATATCGCGGGCGACTCTCTCATCGAGAAGTTTGCCGATAAGCACGACTTGAAGAAGTATGCTATTGTGCCAAGTGTCTTGCAGCATGTCGGGATCAAAGGGTCTTCGGATGACACTGCGAGTAAAAAAGGCACATGGAACTTTAGTTTTGAGAGGACCAATTCCTGATATATAAACACGATTGAATGATCAGCACTGCTTTGCTTAAGGTTACTTATCACGGAAATAGCTGGAAGTAGCTGGCAATATCCGATGTCGGATTAGACTCACAGACCTCTTACTCATCGCCTGAACAATTTGATCCGACCAGTCAATCGATGCATATTTAATAACGCATGCCTCGGTGTTCGAACCTGAGATGTTAATCACCAACGCGAATTCTCAACCCGATACTTACCCTTCCACGCAGGCGAATATCCCAAGCATCCGAGCTAAAAGAAAATGGCAACCAGCACCCTCCAATCCAAACTTCGCGCTCTTCCCGTGCTGCAAGGATCATCCCATCCCAAAATGAGCTTCGACTTATTCCCTGAAACCCCGCAGCAAGCCTTCGAAGCGTGGCTGGACGAAGCCATAGCCCAGGAAGTCCCAGAGCCACACGCTGTCACACTCTCAACGACTGATGCTGAAGGACGGCCTGACGCGCGCGTCCTTATTCTGAAGAATATTGACGATCGCGGATGGCACTTTGCTTTCAAGGCGGAGAGTCCTAAGGGACGACAAATCTCAGCTAACAACAACGTGGCTCTTACTTTCTACTGGCCACAGCTGGGGCGTCAAATCCGTCTGCGCGGGAAAGCCAAGTCTTTGCCTCAGGATGAATGCGACAAAGACTTCGCGGCTCGGTCTACCAAAGCCAAGGTGACTGCAATGATTTCGAAGCAAAGCCAACCATTGGATGATCCTGAATTGGTGGAAAGGCGTTTGGAAGAGGCTTTGCTAGTGCAGAAGAATGGAGAGGAGGAAATAAGCTCCGAGGGATGGGTGGTATATGCAGTTCAGCCCGACATGGTTGAGTTTTGGCAAGCTTCTAGCGCTCGTCTTCACCAACGAACCGAATATTTATGGGATCAGGCAATTGCACATTGGACCAAGACGGCTCTGTGGCCATAGGATGCTGCATCACAAGAGTGCTGAGATTAAGCAATTTATACAAGCTACTGGCGCGTCGCTGTAATTGGACGTATCTGGCATAGTGACGACGAGAGCGATGATATAATATTCTTCCCTTAATCCATTGCCCCAGACATAACCACGTTGCGCTGCATATAAAGAGGGTATTATGACACAAATCTACCTTAAAACAGACTAGCGTGCTTAGATAATCATAAATATGACAGAATAAAGATCCTTCGTGTAACTATCATTTGCCTATTTATAAGCTATTAAAAGGATGAACTTCCATACACAGTCACTGACCTGAAACTTCGCCACTGAATTATCTCGAGATTTAACTTGATCAAATGCCTCATGTTCCTGCTGCCGACACGAGTCCCGTGATTGCGTCAACAATCGGGGAATGGCTGTCCACCTGCCTCAGCTGCCACACCGCAACCTGCATTGACTCTCAGCATGGAGCTATTTCCAGCAATGAGGGTCTCACGAGCACAGAAGGTTGGAGTCCATCTTGGCTCATTGACGTCAACGATCAATGTATAGTTCGAGGAAATGTCAAAACTGGGTATTTTGCCCTCAGTTACACTTGGGGAGACGACCCAAACGAGAAGGAAAGACTGCAGCTACTGAGCCACAACATTGACTCGTTGACCACGATCAACTCATTAAGCCAACACATACATCGACTATCTAAGGCTATCGTAGATGCCATTGAACTAACAGCTGCGATGGGAACACGATATCTGTGGGTGGATAGACTTTGCATCATCCAAGATGATCCACATAAGGCTGCCGAGTTTATGGACATGGACCGAATCTACTCTGAGGCCACTCTGACTATTGTCGCTGCAGCAGACTTTGGACTATACCTCAGCCCTGACGACTCCATTCAGAACGCTGAAGTGAAAGCATTGCGAATGAAGGGCCAACCCGCGCACAAAGTTGTTCGTACCTACTATCAAGCATTGGCAAGAACAGATTGGGCAACGAGGGCTTGGACATACCAGGAACATATCCTTAGCAGAAGGGTTCTGTTCTTCCTTGGATATCTTGTCTTTTGGCAATGCGAAAATGCTGTGTGGGACTCAGATCAGCTTCGATCAAATCAACAGGAAACGGCCGACTTCCATGAAAAGGATGTCTCAGGTCTATCTACCTCGACATTTATCAGACGGATGGAGACGCCGTCATGGCCTGACTTTAGACTCTACGCAAACATAATCTGTCCTTATAATGGGAGAGAGCTGTCACATGAAGAAGATGGTCTCTCCGCCTGTCTCGGCGTTCTTAACCTTTTAGAGCCAGCGTTTCCCGGAGGCTTTATCTGTGGCCTGCCCCGCTTATATCTCGATCACGCACTTCTTTGGCAGCCTCTGAAATGTCACTACACTAGTCCTGATCCCCCGATTGAAGATTTCCGCAAGGCCTTCGATGGATGCAAGGGAAGAACTGGGCCATCGACCCGCAGATCTACACTTCCTTCTTGGGCATGGTGTGGCTGGCAGTGCTTTATTGACCCCAAGGTCTTTCAGGCCGCCATGAACATCAACGAGTCTGGCTCGTATCGAAAGAATGCCTCAAGTTCATGGAGACTGAAAAGCATCATCAAATGGGAATGCGCGAGGCCTGACCTTGAGCACACAGACCAACAAGGTGATGACTTGACCCGAGAGCCGTCGCCGACATCACCCAATGGAAAGTCTCTGCCCTTTACATCAAGCCGTTTAACAGCCTGGACGTCATGCATAACACTTTTCCCCGCGGCAACTCTGGAGATCCGCATCAAGCCATCGATGACGAAGCGCACAGCGTTTTTAGATTCTTCTGTCAACCCCGTTTTATCCGAAAAGCCTTTAAATGAGATGCCCAAAGTCGTGGTACTACAAGATTCAACCGGGAGATTCTCAGGCTTGCTTCGCATTACCGACAGCACAGCAGTTGTGGCACAAGGCAAGATGACGATCGTCGCTATGTCACATGGCACTGCAAATGGGAAAGACCTCAGAGACTGCTTCGAAGAGAAGGTCTTCCGGAGAAGTAGGTACTACTATCCCAAGCCGTTCAGAGCTATATATGACGAAATCGATCGCTGGGTGGGTAGCTCTACAGAACTGTCTCACAGGCGCGAAGAGGACTACAGGGTTCTCGCTGTGGGAGATTATAACGAAAACCTTGAACTGAGCAGGGAAGATTACATTGATAATGAGGAGTACGAATTTTATAACGTCCTCTGGGTGCAACACGACGAGAACGGCATTGCATATAGAGCTGGTTGTGGACGTGTTATGAAGGAATACTGGGGGATAAGCAATCCAGTAACCCAAAGAGTTATCCTAGGCTAGGAAGTGATTTCGACTTACATCAAACTCTCCCACAGCTCCTGCCCATAAGGGAATACAATCTGGTAACCTTCAGCCTCCGCACTATTCTCGTCCGCCAGCGCCACACGTCGTATAGTACTCCCAATATCAGCCTCAATATCAACCGAGAACTGTACTGACTGACCCAAATCCATCAGTGCGGTAAGTAATCTCACACCTCGGCGAGCGATAGAACTGGTCTGTTCCTCCTTCGCAATGAATTCTTTGCCCCACTTGACATAGCCATGCATCCTGTCAAAGTCGTGTGTAAGTCTATTCTGTGCTTTGAATAGCAAGGCGAAACAAAGGGTGATGCAGCAACTAATGACGTATGAGAGTGTTGTCCACATCCTTCGACAGATGCGTGCTTCGAGACAATCGGGCCATTTTTGGAATGCTTCGATACTTCGTTCTGCTATTGTGACGCACGAAAGCTATGTGATTATTTAGTCGAGTTTCAGTATGGTTTAGGGATGTTTTACCTGAGAGAAAGCGAATCGTCGGTCGCGAAAGCATGATAGCTGGAACTCACGATGGACGGTAAATATCTAAAGCATTCTTAGTCGTGGATCCATCACTGTAATATGAAGACGTACTTTTTGTGCAGTGCTCATTAAAATCATGGCGGGCATAAGCTCAGTTGGCAGACCATCTTTGGAGGGATGGCTACCTGGGATAGTGTTGGTGTCGCGGAAGGTTTGTGGCCAAGACGAATATAGTTCTTTGAGTTCGTTGTCAGCTCGGATGACTTCTTCATATCGGCCTGAGATATCTATTGGGCTGTGCGTCCGAGACTTGCGGTCTTGGTGATGCCACATGAGAACAGATACTATACATGATCGTTAGTCGGCAACGTGCGATGATAGATCAAAGAAAATACCCACGTTCGTGAAGACACCTTGTCCAGGTAGTAATCGTATAAATGTTGGCAGGTTGTGGATTAACATTGCTATCTGCAATCATTCTGCCTGTATCTTGATGACAATTCACTGGCATGGAAGTGTCGAATTGGGACATATGGATCTGGCACGTATTCTGGAAAGGTATCTGAAGCCAATCGTAGCGAACAAGAAACCACCACACCCGTTTCTTCACCTCTCGATCTATGATACCTTGTGCATTACCGGAGCTGATAGCTGGATCCGGTCCCAATCGATGTAGATTAAGACATTGAGCGATTCGAATGGCACTGGAGACCAGTACGCAGATAAGATCGGATTTATTGAAGTTGTGGGCCACCTGGACCAGTAGACAGATGGTTTGAACGGACGTCAGTCTGTGGTGATCCATGAATCCGGCCTGATACAATGTCTCTATGCTCTTGTCGAACAAGACCCGAGATGTGCCGTGGCTGACTTGAGGAAGACAGTCACTGTCAATGTGGTGAAGGGTTTGCTTGAAAGGTGTTAGCCGCGTGCGTAGCATCAATTACATCACCGTACCGAGAGCAAAGCATAGTAAAGTGCCACCCAACTCTTCTCGCAGTCAGCTGTAAGAACATTCTCTTCAAACTCGCTGAGAAACGTCGGCATGTGGACGACATTGTGCATCCAGACCAAGTGCATCTCGTGGAGTTTGAGGATTGCACGGGCATCTTGGATTGAGAAGAAAATGTCCCACCCTTGGACCGTACTTGGAGGCGTTACGGGTACAGTTTCTCGACCTATGAACTGATTTAAAACATTTCGCCGACCGTGAGTGAGAAACTCCAGGGTAGCGGCTGCTTCATCAGTCAACCGTGACTCAGGCGAAGATAAAGAGGCTAGAAGCTGTTCTAAAATCTGGTCATTGATTTGTGGAACAAAGTCTTGGACGTTTGGGATTGTGGTAGTAGCAGTGACAAAAGGACTGGGTGTGGTCTGGCTGTACTCCGCTTCGGTCCGTTCGGTAGAGGATGCTAATGCGGGAGTAGGGTTCGGTTGCAGAGATCGCCTTGTAACCACTGCGACCTCTTCCCGCTGGCAGGATGCGGCTTTTTTCAGCCGCACGCATGTCGCGCAGGGTAGGGTTTTTGAACATCGGATCTTCCGGCGCGCACAGTTTGTGCATGTCTGGACCGATCTTTGACTGCGACGTGGGGGTTTAAGTCCTGTCATGGTGGCCTCTTTCGCTGGTTGTCATACGGGCGGGTGAGATTTTCCAACACGGCCGAGATATGACGTGCTCTTATCTGTCGTAATAGGCTAGAGGCGGAACATGATAAGACTAGCGCTCAGCGATTGGTTTACCGACTTAGTCAGCCCGGCCGAGATGCCGCTTCATGGTTCATCTCGGCCGACGACTGGAGGCGAACAATTTCAAGACTGAATATATATAACAAGCCCATAATATTACTATGAGAGTCGCTTCGCCATTCAAATCGTATCTTCTCAATCGCCGATTGGTATACATTTCATCATCTTCCAGAATGACGTACACTGCTTCTACCAACATGACGGCGCGCACCAAGATATGTGTCTACTGCGGCGCCAGTCCTGGAGCTAGTCCAGGCCATATGGAAGCCGCTAGAAATCTAGCCCGGGCAATGGCAGCTAAAAATATCGATCTTGGTCAGTTCAATTCTGCCCTTCTTGTTCGCCGCGCATCTGACAAGGTATAGTTTATGGTGGCGGTACTGTCGGCCTCATGGGCGAAGTTGCCAAAACTCTAGTTTCTATCAATGGCCCTCAATCAGTCCACGGCATTATTCCCGAAGCTATGATACCACACGAGCGAAACAGCGAGACAAGAAATGTTCCTGACGAAACTATCTTTGGTCGAACAACTCTCGTCAAGGACATGCATACACGTAAGAAGCTCATGGCAGAGGAAATATTCGCCGGCGGTCCGGGTAGTGGCTTTGTCGGTCTTAGTGGCGGCTTCGGAACTATGGAGGAGATCTTTGAGACTACAACCTGGATCCAACTTGGAATCCACAGTCGCGGTATGGTCCTTCTGAACATTGAGGGATACTGGGATGGAATTATCCAGTGGTTGGATAAGGCGACTGGCGAGGGCTTTGTGAAGCCTGGTAACAAGAGGCTACTCAGTGTGTCCCAGACGGCGGAGGGTGCCATCAAAGCTTTGCAGGAGTACAAGGTGTCAGACACGATCTATCAACTCAAATGGGGGGCACAATAAAACAAATATCCATATAGCAATTGAGAAACGTGGCATAAGCTGCTGCAGTTACTATGAGGAATCGTTGTCTATTGTTCGACCTAGCCTTGGTAGGTTTGTACTTGCTCTCATACTATCTAATCTCTCAACATTACCATCCCACCCTCCCAATCACCCATCTCTTCGACATCGACTTTGACAGTCTTTTGGAAGCCAAACTCCTCATAAAAGGGCTCAAGGCCTGCCAAGCTAAGCAGCCAGGCGGCGGACTTCTCTTCATCAACCCTTTCCAAGTCATGGTCCAGCAGCAGTTGACCAAGCCCTTGACCTTGATAAACAGGATCAACCGCAAGCAGCGTAAGGTATTGGGCTTCACGCTTTCCCGCTGTATCAAGGACCTCCGACTCAACTTTAGAAAATGCCTGTTCGAACGCTTCCATGTTCTTCTTCTGAAAGCCATGCACGGGCGAAAGATAGTTCTTCACGGCTGTAACAGCCTTGACAATTGACTCTATCCAGAGATCTGCAGAAGATTAGTAAGTTGGCCGTAGCGGGTTTGTAAAATGCTTACAAGGTGTGAAGACCTTCTGCAGAAGCGAAGACGCTGCCACTGGCCGTTTCCACCATGAGTACCCGACGGGATGGTCGTTTGAATCAACGACAACGGTGAGTAAGTAACCCGGAGTCCAATACCGGCACTGAAACCTCCGATAAGCCCAGGTGTAATAAGATTCAGGCTCTTGTCTTCGCGTAGGGAAAAAAAAGTCAATCAGAGGCTCCTTGGCAAATGCCGAGGCGTAGATCTGGGTGACGGCTGGTACATCAAAGAAATTCGCAGGCCGGATGCGGTATTTTTCAGTTGATTGTGCCATGGTTAAGAAGGACAACGGGTGAGGAATCTGTGTACGCTGGGATTGGGATAATTAGAACAGGCGCAACTGCAAAGGCCTGCAATTTATTGACGGCTAACAAATACGTAAGTAGGATGGTAAACTAAATCTTGGTAGAGTCAATTACATCTTGGTTTATGAGGTGATAGCCTAGACCAACATTGCCCCGTAACACTGGAGATAATAGTGGAAACTAGACTAACTTGATAGCCCCGCATCTAAGAAGAGGATAGATCAACTAGTCCAGTCTTAGTCGCTGATTCAGGTGCTTGCAATGGTAGAGCTCGTAAACAATATTTTCTGCAGGAATGGTTTGTACTATTTTAAAGTTATTTTTAACCGTGCCTCTCACTTCTTTAAACCAGGAGCGTTAGCTTCAAAGTAAGGCGCGAGATCACCAGCCCCATCCTCATCAGTCTCAGCTGTGCCATTACCAAGACACATAAAGCGATTCCTGTGCCTCCAAGTTAAGTCAAAATGCTCCCCTCCAACTTCTTCCAAGCCTTTTTGGAAGTGCACCACTGAACCACCATAAACGCCCGTGATGCGACCTTGTGCGCGACCGTTCTTGTATAGGGTTCGGCACTCGCCTGACCAAACGGTACGTTTCAGGAACTCTTGTTGGTACTCGTTGTAGTCCTTCACTGACTCGTCCTTGACACAAATAGTCCTAGAATGTTAGTTAGGGCCCAATACAAGTAGAGTGAAAGAGGTACTTACTTGATCTGATGGCGGTTCATACGCTTGACCCATTTGAGAATAAAGTCTGCTGTCCAAGACATTTGTTGAATCACAGAACCATGAGAAATGGCAGCATTAGGTCCGTTGATCATGGCATAGTTGGGCATGTGGCTGACCATAGAAGCATAGAAGGCCTCGGGATCCTCCTTCCACATGTCTTCCAGAGTAGCGCCATCACGACCCACAAGCTTCCACTGAGGTAGCCACGAGCTGTCGAAGCCGGTAGCGCAGACGATGAGGTCAAACTCCTCAACTCCTTTCTCAGTCTCAATTCCCTTCTCAGTAATGCGCTTGATAGGGTCCCAGCAATCCTCGCAGTTGTCCTCTTGCAGAGCCTCTAGGTATCCATCACCTGGAGTGATACGACGGCAGCCAGGTCTGAAGTTGGGAGCCATTCGTTTCTCAAGTTCAGGATCATTCTTCATGGATTCATGCATACGCTCGTTACATAACCCTTCGTAGAATGGTTGTGCGGGATGGTCGAGACACATGACGAAGAAGAAAGCGTTGATGCTGCAGCTAGTTAGTAAAGGCGCTAGTAAAAGAACCAAGGGATTGACCTACGACTTCTCAAGATCTCTCCTGTACTCATAGAATGCCTGGGGATCGTCTCTCCAGATCTGCTTCTGTTCTTCCGTGTACTCGCGATTGACACCATCGGGTGCCTTCTCGATCAGGAAGTTGACGGAGATCCATGTTGGCTGACGCATGTAGTTGACTAGTTTTTCAACTTTAGGCTGCATAGATGCGACGCACTGAATTCCAGATGCGCCGTTGCCGATGACGGCTACTTTCTTACGTCTCCAGTCGTAAGCATCATCCCTAAGTCCTCGTTAGAAGGTAGCGGTACAACAGCAGTTTGGGAGAATTACCAGTTTGCGCTGTGCATGAGTTTGCCCTTAAAGTCAAAGAGACCTGGGATATCGGGCCACTTCCACTTGCTGATCTCAGTCAGTATACTAGTCATGAGCATTTGGCATCACAATGCTTACTTCAAGAATCCAGATGCATTGATGACAAAGTCTGCCTCATCCTCTTTAATCTCACCGCCTTGTTCAAGCTTGATCTTCCATTTCCCAGATGTCTCATCCCAGATTGTCTCTTTGATGGTCGTGCTGAGCTGGATATACTTAGTTAGGTTATACTTCTCTGCCGTGCGCTTGATATAGTCGTGGATTTCCTCTTGGCCAACGTAGAATTTACTCCAGTCGGGATTACCCTCGAATGGGAAGACATAAGCATCTAGAATACTTCGGTGAGTCCGAGTGGGAATTATTAGATCAAAGACGAAACTCACGAGCGGGGAAATCGCTGCAAGTAAAGAAATGATGTCAGTGCTGTCTCTGATTTATGGAACATCAGAACTCACCAAGCGGCACCAGGGTAAGTGTTCTCAAACCAAGTCCCACCAATATCGGGATTTCTCTCGTAGATTGTCAAATCAACCTCATCTTCAAGCTTCAGCTCATGTTGAACTTTGTGCGCCACGAGAAGACCTGAGAACCCAGCACCGACGCAGACCACTCGCATCTTTCGTGTGCGAGTAAAAGCGGGCTGCTCGAGGAGAGGGTCTCCGGTGATTGGAGTGGAGGACATGATGTTCGCTTGACCCTTGGCAGGAGAAAAAAAGTAAGCAAGGAGGGAAAGCAAGGAAAGGTGTTGGTCCAGTAGAGATCAGTTTATGTACGAGCAGAGCCGGAAATGATATTTGACAGGTTTCTATCCTGGTTTTCCTTGACTAAATACCCATTTTGAAGGCGACTGCCGGGTGCATGATGGCCCAGATTGCCCCACGTATTTCCCAAGCCCTTCAGATGTGTGTTGGTTGGGATAGAGATTATCCTTGAAGATGCATGAGCATCCAGGCACGGGCATTTCTAGGACCATAGTTAGGAAAGAGCGCTAAAAGCGGATACGTCCAACTCAGTATCCGTGTTGACACACATTTGATATTTATCGTCCCGCAGAGGCTGGAGTCTGCTGGGGAAGGATCGCGCCCCTACTACGTAGTAGTATCCATCTTGTCCGAGTCATGAGAAGGGAAATTTCTTGTTATCATTTAAGCAACAACGGTTGGCTGGCTACGTAGGCTTGGTAGGCTAGTAGGCTAATTATTTACTGTCCCATTGTACCTTCCTTTTGAGGTGGCGATATTGCAGGGTCATCTTTTAACGCGAGTGTGGCTATACGAGCCAACAGTGGGAGGGGAAGATTAGTTTATGTGTCGCATCTAAATTTGCTACGTCTGTGTGGGTAGACTAAGCGAAGCGAGCTGGGTGGAAAACAGTTGCAGCCGAGACAGTGATCTCCCGGCGGGTTGACGATCTTTCACCGACTACGAAGAATCTAACCGCTCCCGTGCAAGCGGTGCTAAATGGTTGCAGCTTGTTCGAAATAGTTGAGAATGCTTGGACAGTCTACAGCGCGTAACAATCTTGCGTCCCTCAAAGGGTAATTGGCAGATGTCTATCCAACCTCGGCAATACTCACTCTGTTGATCTTCAAACCGGAAGCAAGGAGCTGCATCCGCTTGCGGGTCTTTTGACCCTACCATTGCAAGGACTGTTGGTTGTTGGTTGTTGGTTATGAAGGATCATCTAGGAAAATAATGCGGTTCCCCGGCCGTTAGTCAATTTCCGGAATTAATCCCGAGGTGATCCGCTGTCCACTGCAAGGGTCTGAGGAAATGCCCAGGCCAAGGGACAAGGGTTGATTTTGTCTGTTGGTTGACGACAAATTTCAAGGCAGAACCCTGTAGATTTTGTGAGTTGTCGGAAACCGCGACTAATAAAATCCTCCTTGTGGCGGAGACAAGGTTCCGATTCCCCGCTGACCGGGATATCATGTCTCATCCGTAGAGCAGCCTGAGGGATTCAAACTAGAATGCTTCGTCGTGTATGAAGTGGACGTTATCTGTATTAAAAACAAAGCCATTTGAAGTAAACAGAGAAAGTCTCAACTTATCAATCTATGGATAGAACTAAAATCCGGACTACTTCATTGCTGTGAGCAGAGATTCATGACCCCCTTGACTGGGCGGGGCCCCCGCTGGCCCAAGTGAACTCATTCTGCACGTAGATGCTGCTCCCACTCTTGCTCTCGAACTGAGCATCCCCATGAGAAACATCAACAGTTAGCTCCAGCTCATCATCCTGACGCAGCTTGAAGGCACCGTGGTACGGTTTCCATTGACTCCTTGGCTTATTTTTGTCCCACGAGTCTGAATTGTTCTTTCCCTCTGCCGTTGATGTCGCCGTTCTGAACCATCGCCGCAACAGTGGACCAAAGGTCGGGAGACAGGCACAAACAATACCAACAAACGGCTCGCAGCAAGACCAGATAAAAACTTGAGCCATTGCCCAGGTGAAGTCTGTAGCTTTGACTAATTTATCCATATATACGATTCGGACAATACTTGCAACACAAACACTACACTCTTGTTAGCACGCATACAGCAATGTAATATGTTGGACGACTCACAAAGCACCAAGAAGGAGAATTCCTCCAACAGCGACTTTTTGTCTATTCGGCATTTGAAGTTTGAGAACTAGCGAGGTGGTCAGTCAGAGAGTCGTCAATGATATACTGTGCATAGCTTACTCGTGGGAATTGGCACACACAGAACAGCGATGTCAATCAACATGGCGCAGATACCATTGACGAAGTAGAACAGCGACGTATCCATGCAATATCCTGTGGCTTCAGGGTCCGTGAACTGCTCCCAGAAGTAGCTCGCAGGCCGACAGCCGGCGAACCAGGCAATGATGATGGCCACATACCATCCGATAACTAAACCCATACAGATGTGGTGGGCGATATTAATACCAAATACTCTTCGGTAAAACATCAAGATCGAGGCCTTTGTTAAGGTTACGGTAGTCGCGTAGATGGGCACAAAAGAATACGCCATCTTCCATAAGCTTGTGAATTCGGTAAAGGTTACAACCCATAGATGTCTTCCACCGCCGTAAGGTATACTGACGATACAGAGAGCCGCTGTGCCTAGAGCGCACGGCTGGTGTGTGAGGTTAGTATGTGAATCTGTTCTGCAAGGTTAATGCTTCTTACTAATGCGAACAAAATGAGATAGTCGTCAATGGCGATCTTAGTTCCTGACTTGACCCTTGCGACGAATCGGATTGTTACTGCCAGTATGCCCATAGTCACCAATGCTATGACAGGTCTGAGAATTTCTCCATCTTGTTGTTCCGTGAGGTCAATTCCTTCGGGCGCAGGTCCCCAATCACCTGAAGCTGACATGTTGGGTGATGATTCGAGCGTTGCTGGTGGCCGAACGAGGGGACGGCGAAAGAGACAAGGACGTGCGAATGCTACAAATACATATACGCCGGGTTTAAAAAGAAATACATTTGAATTTGCGGTATGACATACCGACCGCGGGATTAGGAAGCCCAATCTCGCATTAAAAGTGGCTACGATGCAAAATCCCCTGTATGCAGGAACGTTTACCCTGCTCGATCGAGAACCAACAAGCCCTAAAGAATGGGTCTCTTGTCTCACTCGCAGTTACCCGAATCAGCGCAATAACAATGGCTTGGCTTTGCCAATTATAGTCCATATGTAAGGCTGGCAACCAAGCTGTTGTTGTTATGTTTCACTTTTCTTTTGTATAAAGGATGAGACATTGGTGGATGAGGTTATTGATACCAAGTAAGGGCAATTTGTAAATCCCTTTGGTATAACAGTTATAATTCCCAAGGGATAAACTAGTCTGTACTAGGTTTATGTTAGTAAATACGTAGAGCATAATACTAAGTATTGCAAAGTATTATATCTCTTAATAGTAAATAGAGTAAGTTAAATATATTTAAATAAAAAAGTTTTATTAATAGCTAGTAAGCTAAGTACTCTATCTAGTATTAAGTAAATATATATATATATAATTAAATAGTATAGACTATTATAATATTAAGTTTAAACTATAGTTATAAACTTATTAATTTTAAACTATAGTAATAGTACTTTATAAACTAATATATTAATATATTAGTCTAGGGAAGTAGTCTTTAATTAGTAAAATTTATAAAGTATATATAATATAACTATAGGGGTTATAATATAATCTCTCCTTTCTTATAGTCTTATTCTTAAGGCTTATTAATATCTAACTAATACTATCTTCTTTTAGGTAAGTCTAACTTAAACTTATAAAATTCTTACTAATTATAATATCTAGTTATATTTCTAAGTCTAAATATCCTAAATTTAAGGAATTCTCTAAATTATCTAAATATATTATAACTTTTAGTAATTATATTATACCTTATTCTTACTATTTTTACCTAAAGTTAGCTTATATTACAAAAAGTAATTAGTTTTCTTATTATAGTAATTATATAGATACTAAGGTTATTTATAATAGTTTTAGTATTATATTATATTATAAGTATTTTTTATATTCTTTTCTTTTTCTTATTTTAAATTTTCTAACTATATATAGTATAGAAAAATATAAAAGAGTATAAGAAGCTTAAGAAGGATAAGTAGAAGGTAGAGGAGGCTTTGGAAGAGGCTATAGCTTATCTTGCTTATATTTGAAAAATAAAATATTAATTAAAATAGTATAGTAATAAGCTATTTACTTAGGGAATATATTCCCTTAAAGAGTCTTCTAAGCCTATTCTTACTTAGGCTAAGTCTTTAGCTATTTCTAATACTTAGTTATAGGGGGCTATTAACTTAATTAACTAGGGTTCTATTTTTAGTAATATCCCTTTTAATAGGAATTTATTTATTTCTAGTAAAAGTTCTTTAGAAGTTATTAAGTACTAATAAGGTTTTTAAGTAGTTCCTAAGTATTTTTACTTTTTAGATAGTTTTTCTATTTTACTAAATATATTATTTATTTATTCTCTTTCTTTATATTCTTAATTACTTTTACTTTATAGAGTTCTAGTCCTTTAATTTCTTTAGGTTTATTTCTAACTTTAACTTATATTATATTAGCTATTAATTTAAGTAAGGAAATATAAAAGATTAAATAAAGCCTAACTTTTAGTAGTAGGTCTAGTTTATAGTTATTTTCTAAAATTTTCTTAGTAATTTTATAAGGTCTAATATACTTATAGTCTAATTTATATAAAGGTTATTTTATTTATATGTTTTTTATAGATAAGTAAACTATCTCTCCTTTTTTAAAGGTTAGTCTCTTAATCCTTTTTATATTATAATACTTTTTTATTCTTTTTCTAATAAATTTAAGTTCTATCTTTATTTCTTTATATAAATTTTTAAGTTCTTCTACCTTAAGTATAGTAGTAGGGTTAACTATTTATATTTTATACTTATTATAGTAGGTATCTAGTATAAATCTAAAGTTAATATAAGCTAGTATTAACTTTATACTTTTATTATAGGTAGTATTATAAGCTAATTATATAATAGGTAGCTTTTTAACCTAGTTATTTTATCTATAGTTAATATAGTATTATAAGTATTATTCTAGTACTTAATTTATTTGTTTAGTCTATTTATCTATTTAGAGTCTAAAGGCTATTAAAAGCTAGTAATTAAGTCCTAGGTATAATATAAGTACTTACTAGAATTTAGCTATAAATATTAATCCTTTATCTAATAGAATCTTATTTAGTAGTCTATATATACTAATAATATATTAGTAAAAAACATAAGAAAGTTCTTTTGTATCTATAGCTTCTCTGTAGGGTAGGTAGTATAAAAACTTTATAAGTTGGTTTATAATAACTATAATACTATTATAAAAGATTCTAGTTAAGGGTTCTTCTAATAAGGGTAGTTTAGTTATAAAGTCTATTATAATTAAATCCCAAGATTATTATATTACTAGTAAGGATTATAATATACTATAGGGTTTATACTATTATACTTTTATTTATATATATATATTATAATATTTAATAACTTATTCTATATCTTATCTTATATATTTATATCCTTTTTCTTATAATTATTTAAGTATTTTAGTAATACCTTAGTATCTATATAGTAGGTATAAATAAAATTTGCAAAGGAAGTTACTATCTTTAATAGTTTATCTAACCTTTTTACTTAGGTTGTATTTTTTGTACTAATTAATATATTATTCTATTAAGAAGTTATAATTATTATATCCTAATTATCTGAAAATTCTTTTTATTTTATTAAGGCTTCTATATTATTTTAGCCCATTCTTATATACTAATTTAATTCTTACTAGCCTATAAAGGTATATTAGTTCTAGTTTATATTTATTATACTATTCTAAGGTTAAGTTAACCTATAAGTATTTTGCCTTATATTATAAATATTTATTAGGTATTTTTATTAGTTCTTTAAAAGGAGTATAGTTCTTTTAGTATTTTTATTTAAGCTTATCTTAATATTCCTTATATATTCTCTAAGGGACCTATCCCTTTTCTTTATATTTAAGGTCTATTTGTTTTTTAGTTTTAGTTACTATTCTAATAAGGGTAGTAAATTAGTATTTTCCCTTCTTATTCTTCTTATGGAGTTATTCCTAAGATTTTAATATAACTTTAATCTTAAAATTAAGTTAGTAACTAATAGTATCTGTATATCTATTATTAGATCTTTTATAGTATATAATTATAAAATCAAATTTATATAGATATTTAGTATAGTATAGTTATTTCCTATTAAGTTCTTATATTATAGTAAAGTGTAATATATTTTAGTAATTAGTGTAAACTTTAACTTAGTATATACTTCCTATTAGGTAATATTAGAATTTCTTAAAGCTATTAATAATAGCTAAGAATTCTTTATTATAAATAGGGTAGTTAAGCTTTGCTCTATATAACTTATATAAGTAGAAGGCAATAGAGTATAGTTATCTTTCTAAGTCTTATTATCTAATTTAGCCTCCTAGTACAAAGTCTAAGGAGTCTATTTTAAGTTTAATTTCTTTAGATAAGTTAAATATAATTAATACTAGTTTACTAAGTATAGAGTCTTATAGCCTATTAAAGGCTTATTACATTTTATTATTCTATTTAAACTTATTATCCTTTTTAGTTAATTTTATAAGAAGGTTTATTATTTTACTAAAGTCTCTAATAAATTATTAATAGTAGTTAGTAAATCCTAAGAAGTTCTATACTTCTTTAATAGTAGTAAGTATAGGCTAATTATATACTACTGAGATTTTCTTTCTATCTATTTAGATTTCTCTTAGCAAGATTATATATCCTAAGAAGTTAACTTCTTTAATATAAAAGTAACTCTTCTCTAGTTCTACTAAAAGGTTTATATCCTATAGTACTTTTAAAATCTTATAAATATATTCCTAATATTCTTTTTTATTATCTAAGAAGATTAAGATATTATCTAGGTAATATACTATAAATATATCTAAGTATTACTATAGGATATTATTAATTATTTATTAAAATATAGCTAATATATTTATAAGACTAAATAGTATTACTAAGTATTTAAAGAGTTTAAATTTAGTTCTAAAGGTAATCTTCTATTTATTACCTTCTTTAATATAAATTAGGTTATAAGTACCCTTAAGATTAAGTATAGTAAAGATTTATTTTCTCTATAGGTAGTTCTTAAGTTTTATAATAAGTAGAAGTAGGGTCCTATCCTTAATAGTAAGGTTATTTAATTATCTATAATCTACAATAAGTTATAACTTTTTATTTTTCTTAAGTATAAATATTACAGGGAATCCTACTAAGAATATTACTTCTTATATATTACCCTTTTGTAATTCCTTTTCTAGGTAATCTTATAGTATAGTAAGCTTAAGTTTATTAAGATTATAGATTTTCTAGAAAGGTAGATTATCTAATTTAAGTATAATTTTATAGTTCTAGTAGCTATACTATAGTACCTTAGTATCTAATTCTTCTTTAAATAATTTCTTATAGGTATAATACTCCTAGGGTATATTCTTAAGTTTATA
This sequence comes from Fusarium multiceps, assembly GCA_028416715.1. Taxonomy (NCBI): domain Eukaryota; kingdom Fungi; phylum Ascomycota; class Sordariomycetes; order Hypocreales; family Nectriaceae; genus Fusarium; species Fusarium multiceps. Next base: position 2,216 of record JAQPZZ010000122.1, on the reverse strand, counting down.
TTCTCCTTATAGTTTCTTAGGTTCTAACTTTAACTTCTTATCTAAGTTATATAGCTATATAGTAACTTTTATAATAGTTTACTAAATATATTACCTCTTATCTTTTTCATATTTATATTATACTCCCTTTAGAGGTAAGTAAATATTCTTTTTATATTAGACTTTACTAGCTATTTTAGTTAAAGTTTAAGATCTCTAGTTATTATTACTTTTAGAATTAGTATCTTTATTAAAGGGATTATTTATACTAATAATCTAGCTAATCCTCTAATAAAAGTATAGGTTATAGTAATATAGCTATAGGTATTTTAGTATTAGGTTATATTCTAGTATAAAGATAATATTAAGATTAATATTATACCTTTAAGTTTTAATAAATACCTTTAAGTAATTAATCTCTTAGGTAATTAGTCCTCTATTATAAGTTAATATTTCTCCTTTAAAGTTTATTAGTAGGTAAGGCTATATCTTAGTTTACTATAGTAGCTGTAATATATTAACTATATAAAGGTTAATTATATTAATATTAGCTCTGCTATTTACTAGTATAGTTAGCTATTTCCCTTTAATTTATACTTATATATCTAGGCAAGTTCTTTAACTATATATAGTTAATCTTAGAGTTCTTATAAGTATTATAAGCTCTAGTTCTTTACTTATCTATAGCTCTAATAGTATAGTAAGCTATTATCTTTTCCTAGTTATCCTAGATATCTTATATTATATTTGCTATTATAGTAAAGTATATTATTTAGATATTTATTTTATAGGCTTTCTTAGAATTTATTATCTATATACTATACTTTATTTTCTATATATTCCTATTATTATAAGTTTTTAGGATTAAGTATATTTCTTTTATCTAGGTTATCTTTTATATTCTATTACTACTATTAAATTAGGTATTAATTATCTACTTCTTATCTAAGTAAGTAATCTATAGTAGATATCTTTACTTGGTTTTTCTATTAATTAATTTTCTATTAGTTCTAGATATAGGTAAGGGCTTATTCCCTTATTTCTATATAAGTAGTAAATTTTATTACTTTGTTTTTTAAGAATTACTTAGATAATTAGTATCCTATAGTATTAATAATAAGGTATAGTTTCTATTATATATATTCTTAAATACTTATTAGAAAACAATTATTACTTATCTTAGCTTAGTAGTATAATACATAATAGTATACTATATAGAATATCTATAAGATCTATTTATATTCTTTATTACTAGGGTACCTTTGTAAGTTATAGTATACTATTAATTGCTAAATAGTAGTTCTTATATTCTATTCCTATTCTAAGGTAATAGTATAGATATAGATATTATTATCTTAAACTATATCTATATATTCTTTAGCTTATTACACTACTTTACTATTCTAATAGTTCTATTAATCCTTATATTGTAATTATTTTAATTTGTAATTCTTCCTTTATCCTTATTATTCTAGTTTAGTATATATAGTACTAGTAAAGTTAGGATCTTAGTAGTATTAATTAGGTTAAGTTATTTTAATAAGTATCTTATTAATTTACTTAAGAACTTCTAGTCTTCCTATTACTTCCTATAGTAATTTAAGTATTCTATTAGTTTATAGGATAAATAGGTTAGAAAAAGTTTTATCTATTAATTTATTTAGTTTTTATTAAATTTCTTTAGGTGTAAAAGTATTATCCTATTAAGAGGTAGTTTCTTTCCCTTTTTAAGTAACTGTAATAGTATTTCCTATAGTAGCTATTATAGTAGTTTCTAGTATAGGTTCCTATATATCTAGGAATTACTATCTTTTCTATTATCTTTTTTCTTATTACTATTAGTTAGCTTTTACTTTATTTTCTAGCTTACTATTATATTCTTTCTTAGCTTCTTTTCTTCTTAGGGCTAGTTATTACTAATATTCCTCTTCTACTTATAGTCATACCTATTCTTATTTTCTATACTTTATAGCCTAATTAATACTTTTCTTATATACTATTTATTAGGCTTAGCTATTATCTTATATATTAATATTATAGCTAGATCTAGTTATTGTAGCTTACTTTAAGGTATATACTACTATCTAGGATTCCTTTTCTTTCTATATATTAGTATATTAGGTAAGCTTACCTTTAGGTACTAGTTAGTACTTTTAGTTAATTTTTACAGGGTTTTAGTATACTAGTTCCTTATATCCCTTCTTATTATAATTTTAATAGATTAAAGTTAGTTTATT
>JAQPZZ010000121.1:0-20854 GCA_028416715.1 Fusarium multiceps | reverse complement strand
AGAGCTAATAACTTTATAAAGCTTAAAAAAAAGGCTTATAGAGGCCTAGTTATATATATAGCCTAGTAATTACTTTTTTAAGATAATTTAGAAATATTATTATAAGTTATAGCTTAATAACTTAAAAGATTAAGTTAATAATATAATTAAAGCCTTTAATAGTAAGATTCTTATAAAAAAAACTATAGAATAATTAACTATAACCTTTATATATAGTATTTAAGTAAAAAGGGAAAATTTAAAAAAGTTAATATTATAAAAGAAATATATACTTTATATATTAAAAGTTAAACTTAAGGTAAGCTAAAGTTAAAAGTTTTAAGTAGTATATTAATTAAATAAGATTATATAATCTCTTAATTATACCTATAGTAATATAACCTAATAATATTATTAATAATATTATTAAGGGATAACTATTATATATTAATAGCTCTTATTTAAACTATACTATATAATACTAAGTAATATTTATACTATAGTATCTACTACCTTAAACTAACTTATTACTACTTCTTATAGCTAATAGCTACCTTAGGTAACTTTCCTTAACATTCACCTTACCTCAGAGAAAAATCTAAAACTTTCTATAAATACTAATAATAAAGAGAAAGAGAAAATTATACTTATTTACCTAAGTAATTATAAAAATAAGGTTATAAAGCTTAAAAGGAAAATTTATAAGTTTAATAAATAATATAATAATCTCCTTAGTATAACTAAATATATCTTAAAAGTAACTAAAAGTAAGATTAAGAAATCAAAAGGAAAAGTAATTATTATTACTAAAATTACTAAAAACCTTAGTAAAGAAGCTAAAAAGAGTTAATAATTCTATAGATAGTATATTAAGTATAATAAAGCTTTTATAGGAACTAGAAAAAACTCTAGAGAAATTCTTAAGTTATATTAGCTTAACCTTTATAAAGGTAAACTTAATAAACTTAAAGGCTTCTTAATAAACCTATAAAGCTATTAAATATACTATTTAATTTAGTTTAGTATATATAAAGCTTAAATTTAATATAATCTAAGTCTTTTTAAAAATAAAGCTAAAAGGTTAATAAAACTTATTATATAAGACTTTATTATAAACTTTCTATATAAATAAAAGTTAATAACTACCTATACTTATAAGAAATATAAGTATTTTAAGAGTAAGCTTATTAATACCTTTAAAATAAAGAATTAAAAAAGAAAAACTAAAATAAAGGTCTAAAGTTTAATTTAAAAGGGATCTATAGTATTCTATCTTATAAAATATTAGTTTATAGCTACTAAGCTTAATTAAAATAAACCTACTTTATAAACTAGATTTACCTTAAACTTAAGCTAGAAATTAAAAATATCATAGTATATATATTATAAACTAAGTAATTTAAATAAACTTATTAAAATAGTAGTAAATATTAATAATTAGCTATATAAGTAATAAAAAGAAAAGTATATACTTAAGAATAAAGAAATATATAAATCTACTTAAAATAAAAACTAATTAAATAGAAACTATAATAATATTAACTAGGGAAAGTAAGTAAAGATAAACTAATACTTCTTATAGTATATAAGTAGAACTTATAAATATTAATACTATACAGTTAAATAGATTACTATTTACTTATTAGCACTATAGTAAGAAAGGTTATAAGGAACTAGACTATAAAAATCCTATAAAAACTAACTAAAAGTACTAACTAGTACCTAAAGGTAAACCTATATAATAAATTAATATATAAAAAGAACAGAAGTTATAGATACTAATTTAAACTTTAAAGTAAGTAGCTATAATAAAATAAGAATATAATAATTTAATAACTTAGTTATAGAAATAAGAACTGTAAATACTAAATAACCCTTTTATAAGTTACTAAGAAACTATAAATATATATTACCTAGATAGATAATAACCTAATTTTAATTATAATACGCTTAATAACCTAGAATACCTATAGTAAAAGGAAGAAAATAACTAATATACTAAGAACTTTATAAGAAACTAAAAGGAAAATAAACCTAGATTCTAAGTATACTATATTAAAACTTAGAGAAAAGCCTAAGAAAAGAAATAATAAAAATAAGAGCTTATACTTAAAAAAAGCTATGGGAATAATAAATAAATATATAGTTATAATTACCTAAAAAGAAAGAAAAGCTACTTTTAATATAGATAGTACCCTTATACTTAAAGAATTTTAATAAGAATTAGATTAACTTATAAACTAAATACTATATAACTTACCTATACTATAATTAGATAAAATATTTAAACCTCTATAAAAGGTAATAAGAAAAACTAAAATATCTTAAATTAATAGTATATCTACTTAAATAACTTAACTTAATTAATATTACTAAGACTTAAATTACCCTAGTATAATACTAGTTAAGCTAAGATAAGGTAATTAAATTTATTATAATAACTAATAGAGCTAATAAAATAATAAAGTAGTTTATAAAGCTAAGGAATATATAAATATACTATAAGATAATAATATCTATATTTATACTATTACTATAGAATAAGAATAAAACCTAAAAAGTATAATCTAAAGATCTATAGTATATTATAATATATATAGATACCTTAGTAATAAAGAATATAAGTAAATCTCCTAAATATCTTATATAGCTTACTACTATATATTATATTATTAAAATAAGATAAGTAATAATTACTTTCTTATAAGTATTTAAAAGTATATATAATAAAAAACTATATATTATTATTAATACTATAGGATACTAATTATTTAAATAATACTTGAAAAATAAAGTAATAAGGTTTACTAATTATATAGAAATAAATAAATAAGCCTTTACTTATATTTAGAATTAATAAGTAATTAATTAATAAAAGAAATAGGTAAAGCTACTTACTATAGATATCTTAGTTAATAAAGAGGTAGATACTTAATACTAGATTTAATAGTAGAGATAAAATATAAAGAATAATCTAAATAAAAGAAATATACCTAATCTTAAAACCCTATAATAATAGAAATATATAAAAGATAAAGTATAATATATAGATAGTAAATTCTAAGAAAACCTATAAAATAAATACTTAGATAATATAATTTACTATAATAGTAAATATAATTTATAATACCTAGAATAACTAAGAAAAGATAATAGCTTACTATACTATTAAAGCTATAGATAAGTAAAATAATAAAGCTTATAATACTTAAAAAAGCTCTATAAAAAACTAAATATAGTTAAAAAACTTACTTAAATATATAAATATAAATTAAAGGGAAATAGCTAACTATATTAGTAGATAGTAAAGCTAATATTAATATAATTAACTCTTATATAGTTAGTATACTATAGTTACTATAGTAAAATAAGATATAACTTTACTTATTAATAAACTTAAAAGGAGAAATACTAACTTATAATAAAGAACTTATTACTTAAGAGATTAATTACTTAAAGTATTTATTAAAAATTAAAGATATAATATTAATTTTAATATTATCTTTATATTAAGCTATAACTTAATACTAAGATACTTATAGCTATATTACTATAACTTATATTTTTATTAAAGAATTAGCTAGATTATTTATATAAATAATCTCCTTAATATAAATATAGATTTAAAAAGTAATAATAACTAAAGTAATTAGTAAAGTATAATATAAGTAAATAATAGATATTTACTTATCTTTAAAAGGAATATAATATAAATATAAAAAAAGTAAGAAGTAATATATTTAGTAAATTATTATAATAATCTTTATATAGCTATATAACTTAAAAGAATAACTAAAGTTATAACTAAAGAAATTAAAAAAACTTAAGAATATATTATTAGAATACTATATTTAGAAGAAATTATTTAAAGAGAAATTAAATATAAAAATACTATAGTATAGTTACTAGAACTATAAGATTATACTTAAATTAAATAACTTACTATTTTAAAAGATTTATAATCTTAATAAACTTAAACTTATTATATTATAAGATTACCTAGAAAAGAAACTATAAAAAGGTAATATATAAGGATTAATATCCTTAGCTAGATTTCCTATTATATTTATACCTAAGAAAAATAAAAAACTATAATTTATTATAAATTATAAATAATTAAATAATCTTATAATTAAAAATAAAACCTTACTTTTACTTATTATAGAATTATAAAACTATTTATAAAGAAAATAGATTATTATTATACTTAAGCTTAAGAGTACTTATAACTTAATTTATATTAAGAAAGATAATAAATAAAAGATTACTTTTAAAACTAAATTTAAATTATTTAAATACTTAGTTATACTATTTAGCTTAATAAATACTTTAGCTACCTTTTAATAGATAATTAATAATATTCTATAATAATACCTAGATATATATTTATAATATATTACTTAAATAATATCTTAATCTTTTTGAATATTAAAAAGGAATATAAAGAATATATTTATAAGACTTTTAAAGTATTATAAGATATAAACCTTTTAGTAAAACTAGAAAAAAGTTATATTTATATTTAAAAAGTTAACTTTTTAGAATATATAATTTCCCTTAGAGAAGTTTAAATAAATTAAAAGAAAATCTTAGTAATATATAACTAGCCTATACTTATTAATATTAAAGAAGTTTAAAACTTTTTAGAATTTACTAATTACTATTAATAATTTATTAGAGATTTTAGTAAGAAAGTAAAGCTACTTATTAAACTTATAAAGATAGAAAAATAATTCAAATAGTATAATAAAATATAATAAGCTTTTAAAGAACTATATAGTACTACAGGGTTGTAACTAATTAGTCTAACTAGTTAGTCTAACTATAGTCTAACTAGTTACTAGTCTAGTCTTAGTCCCTTATAATTAGTAACTAATAACTATTAGTTAGGGACTAGCTAGTTATTAATCTAACTTAAGTTACCTATTTTAACTAAATAAGATTAGCTAATTAGATTACTAATCTAACTATAGTTTAATTAGTTAAAAGTAAGGAGTTTTTAGAAAAACTACTATTTTAACTACTATATAAGAAAAAAAAACTAAAAAAAAATACTACCCTATATAATATAAGTATATCTATTTATACTAATTTTTTTAGATTTACCTTTCTATATATATCTACTTAAATTACCCTTTATAGTATCTTTTTTATAAAAAGCTCTAATTTATACTTTACTATAATAAAAGCTTACTTTCCCTTATAAAATAAGCTATATAGCTATAGAAAATATAAGAAAATTACTATTATATAGTTTTATATAAAATATATACTATATAGTTTTTCTAGATTTTTCCTAAAGAGGTAATTATTTTTATTTAGCTTTTTAAGTATCTTTTTTATAAAGAGCTCTAATTTACACTTTACTATAATAAAAGCTTACTTTCCCTTATAAAATAAGCTATATAGTAGTAATTTTTTATACTTATTATAGCTATATAGCCTACTATATTACCTAAAATATATTTTTATTATAGTAAAGTATAAATTAGAGCTTCTTTATAAAAATAGGTTTATAATAGTAAATAACCTATAACTAATACAGATTAAAAATCTAAAAAAAACTTTTTAGTATATAGATACTCTAAGGCTACTTTATTATTATTTTTAATATTTTTTTTTTCCTATATAGCTACTAATATAAGCCTTTTCTTTTATTTTCCCTTTTAAAAATACTTATAGACCTACTTTTAACTATAGTCCCTATAGTTAGACTATAGTCTAACTTAAGTTAGTAAAATTAGTAACTAATAACTATTAGTTAGTAACTAATTAGTTACTAGTTACTGATTTTACTAACTTAAGTTAGACTAAAGACTAATTAGTTATAACCCTGTAATACTATTCTAAGTAAACTAGTTCTAGCTATATTTAACTTAAAAAAGGAAGTAAAACTTAAAATTAATACCTTAGATTTTATACTAAGAGAATAAATTAAATAATAAGATAATAAAGGATATTTATACCTAGTTACTTTCTATTTATATAAGCTTAATAAAATAAAACTTAATTATCTTATTTAAAATAAAGAATTCTTAGCTATTATTAACTATTTTAAAGAGTTTAATTACTACCTTAGAGAAAATTAATAGTAAAAATAATAAAAGATAGTAACTTCCTTTATAAATTTTACTTATACTCCTAATAAAAATACCTTATAAGGTATTATAAGAATACTTAAAAGACTATAAGAAATAGAATATAAATATATAAAATAAGATATAAAATAAATTATTAAATAATATAATATTTATATAAAAATAAAGGTATAATACTATAAACCTTATAGTATACTATAACCTTTACTAGTAATATAATAATATTAGGATTTAATTATAATAGACTTTATAACTAAGTTACCCTTATTAAAAGAACCCTTAACTAGTGTCTTTTATAATAATATTATAGTTATTATTAATTAACTTATAAAGTTCTTTTATTATATACCCTATAGAAAAGCTATAGATATAAAAAAACTTTTCTATATTTTTTATTAATATATTATTAATATATATAAACTATTAAATAAGATCTTATTAGATAAAGGATTAATATTTATTACTAAGCTCTAGTAAGTACTTAAATTATATTTAGGATTTAATTACTAGCTTTTAATAACCTTTAAACTATAAGTAAGTAAATAAACTAAATAAATAAATTAAATATTAAAATAATACTTATAATACTATTTTAATTATAAATAGAATAATTAAGTTAAAAAGTTACCTATTATATAATTAGCTTATAATATTACTTATAATAAAAGTATAAAGTTAATACTAGTTTATAGTAATTTTAAATTTACTTTAAATACTTATTATAGTAAATAGAATATATAAATAATAAACTTTACTTTAATACTTAAAGTAAAGGAACTTAAAAATCTATATAAAGAAATAAAAATAAAACTTAAATTTATTAGAAAAGAAATAAAATAATACTATAATATAAAAAGAATTAAAAGACTAACTTTTAAAGAAAAAGAAATAGTTTACTTATTTATAAAAAATATATAAATAAAATAACCTTTATATAAACTAGATTATAAGTATATTAAACCTTATAAAATTACTAAGAAAATCTTAGAAACTAATTATAAACTAGACCTATTTATAAAACTTAAACTTTACTTAATTTACTATATTTCCTTACTTAAATTAATAGTTAATATAATATAAGGTAAAGTTAGTAATAAACCTAAAGAAATTAAAGAACTAGAACTTTATAAAGTAAAAGTAATTAGAGATATAAAAAAGTAAAATAAATAAATAATATATTTAATAAAATAAAGAAATTACCTATAAAATAAAAATATATAAGAACCCTTAAAATACTGTACTAGTACTTAATAACTTCTAAAGAACTTCTACTAATAAGCTTAAGCTAAAAAGAGTTATTAAAAGGAATATTAATAAAAATAGAATTCTAGTCTATAATATTAAAAGTACTCTATAACTAGACCTCTAATATAGTAAATAACTTAACTTAATTAAATACTAATATCTCTTACTTTTCAAGTAATTATATACTATAAATAAATAAATCTATTAATAATATTATTAGGTTATATTACTATAGGTATAATTAAGAGGTTATATAATCTTATTTAATTAATATACTAGCTAAAGTTTTTAACTTTAGTTTATTTTAACTTTAACTTTTAATATATAGAATATATATTTCTTTTATAATATTAACTTTTCTAAACTTTCCTAGCTTTTTACTTAAATACTATATATAAAGGTTATAGTTAATTATTCTATAATTATTTCTATAAGAATCTTATTATTAAAAGCTCTAATTGTATTATTAATCTAATCTTTTAGATTATTAAGCTATAGCTTATAGTAATATTTTCTAATTATTCTAAGAAAGTAATTACTAAGTTATATATATAACTAAACTTTTATAAACCTTTCTTCTAAGCTTTATAAAGCTATTAGCTCTTTTTTAAACTTTTCTTTTATATTACTTTATATATAATACTATCTTTTATTACTAATTAATACCTCTTGGCTAAGTGGTTACGGTCTAGGTATGCTTGAAATTGCAAAAGAATTGCAAAGGAGCTGGGTTTAAAACCCAGGGGGGCTTAACCTGCGTATTACTACGTACCCAGTACACTACACGCTAAAGAGCTAGTTTTTAATTGGCTAGTATTATTAGTTATAGGGGGCTACTGCTGTATTATAGGGGAGGATAGTACTAAGAAGTTTAAAAGGTTGCAGTATTATTATAAGGATATATATACTATAAAAAGAAATTAAGCTGTATTATTCTATCTCTATATATAAGGCCCTACTACAGATAAATAGGCTTTATTATAGAGTAGTAGCTAAGTAAATATATTATATTATATTACTAATTAATGAAAGCTTATAATTAAAAATTATTAACTTAATTAAACTAAGGTTATTTTATATAATTAAATAAAGTTACTATAATAGTTTCTTAAAATCCTAGTTTAAGAGGGTTTTTTTAAATTTATAAGCTTTTACTTATAATTACTTAAGCCTATTAATATTATTATAATTTTAAAAAGTTAATTTAATTCTTTTATGTAAAAAATTAATCTTAAGGTTAATATAATAAGAGGTATTTATTAAATCTCTTTATATAATTAGTATTATAAGTAAACTATAATAGTTAGTATTATATAGTAAAGAGAACTAAGGTTAATTAATTAACTAGTAACTTATATTAAGTTAATTAGAGGTTAAAGATAAAAGAAGAAAAAGGTTATTATATATATAATATAGTAGTTATTATAATATATATATATTTACTATTATTAAATTTTACTAGCTAATATAATATATATACTTAAATTATTTAAAATCTAACTTTACTAGAAAAGGTTACTATTAATTATAATATTAAAGATAGATTTAACCTAGGACTTATAGTTTAAAAAGAATAAAAAAAATATATATTTAAAAGTTAAAGTTAAGGTAAGCTAAAGTTAAAGGCTTTAGCTAATATATTAATTAAATAAGATTATATAACTTTTTAATTATTTATTTTTTTATATATAAATTATCCTCTTATTATATAAAGTAAATAGTAAATCTAATTACCTTATAATATAATAATTTATTATTAATAGTAAAAGTTTATAATAAAGTTATAAAGTAAGTAAAACCTTAATTAAAAGAAATAAAAAGCTAAAAATAGCTAGTACTATAGATTTTCTTTTTTTTATTTAACTAAAAAGAGATATTTAAAGTTATTAATTAAAATACCTTTATAAGTAAGTATATTTTATTCTTAATATTAAATATATAAAAAGCTAACTTAATTATAAATAAATAGTAATAATTAATTAATTAGCTTTATTAGCCTATATATCTAGCTCTTAATTTAAGAACCTATAAATTTATAAATTAATACTATTAATATAAAGTCTAGTAAAGTATAAAGTACTTTAAGATTTATTTAATAATTAGCTAAAACTATAATATATTTAGGTAAGTAATATTTACTAAATAAATAAAGATCTTATTATAATAGCTATTTTTAAATATAAGATTTTACTTTTTTTTTATATAATTTTTAAAATACTTTACTAAGTAGTTTTAAGTATATAAATTATAAAATAATACTTTATAATATTATATAATAAGCTTAAAAAAGGGATTTTTTATTATATATTAGTAAAGCTAAACTTACTTAATAAAGTAAATTATAGTATATAGTAAATATAGCTTAAAATAACTATAAATTAGGTTAAGAACTATAAGTAGAGATAATAGATATTTTTTTTTACTATTACTTAAGTATAATATTTAAAATATAAATAAGTTTTATTAAAAAAGTTAAATAAAATAAAAAAGGAAATTATATATATAATTATATAAAGTTTTCTTAGTTATTAACTTATATTAATTAATAAGGTTATATAACTAATTTCCCTTACTTAAAATTATATCTATAAGTAACTAATAATATAATTAATAATATTTTAATTAGGAACTTTTTAATTATACCTATAGTAATATAATCTAATACTATTATTAATAATATTATTAAGGGATAATATATATATATTTATTATTATTATACTTTAATAGTTAATATAATATATATATTTACTTCTTTAGAATTTAATTATATCAAAAGAAGTTACTATTAATTATAATATTAATAATAAGTTTAAGCTAAGATTTATAGTTTAAAGAAAATAATAAAAAAAAAGAAAAAAGAAATATAATAATAATAAGTAACTTATAGATAAGTATATTTTACTTTTAATATTTAATATTCTAAGTTAACTTAAAATATAAATATAATAATATTATAAATTATTATCTTTTATTTAACTTTATATTTAAATAATCTTAAATTTATAGCTTATATTTATTATAATACATCTTTTTATAACCTTATAAAGCTTAATAAAATACTTATTAGTAACTAACTTATAGTAAAATAGTTATAATAAATTATAGAAAACTAAGGTTTAGATTTAAAATAGAAGCTTATAAATTAAAAAGATTTAATAAACTAAGCTTAATTTAACTATATAGTCTTATATCTTTTTAATATATAATTTACTTATAAATACTAATAAGTATAAATAGAAAATATAAAGTTTTAAGATTTATACTATAAGTTAAAATATAATTAATATAAGTTTAAATATAAATTTTAATTCTTTAAAATCTTTAAAAATAAATATAAAAGATAAATTATATTTTTAAGTAATAATCTTTAAAATTATTAAATATAAAACTTATAAATAATATTTATTATTCTCTTTAAACTATAAATCTTTATTTAAATTTAGTTTTAATATTATAATTAATAGTAACTTCTTTTAGTAAAGTTAAATCTTAATAAGTTAAATATATATATTATATTAACTATTAAACTTTAATAATAGTAAATATATATATATTATAATAGCTACTAAGCTATATATAAAGTAACCTATTTCTTTTTTTATCTTTAACCTTAAATTAACTTAATATAATAAAAGTTAATTAATTAACCTTAGTTCTTACTTTTTATTATATATTACTAACTATTATAACTTACTTATAATATTAGCTATTATATAAAGAACCTTAATTAATAGCTTTTACTTTAAAATAAAAATTACTTTTTTATATAGGAAAATTAAAAATACTTTTTAAAATTATAATAATATTAATAAGCTTAAGTAATTATAAGTTAAAGTAAGAAGTCTAAAGAAAATCCTTTTAAGCTAAGATTTTAAACTTATATTTTAATAACTTTATATTATATAAAATAATTAAAACTTAATTAAGTTAATAGCTTTTAATTATAAGCTTTTTTTATTTTATAATAAAAGGTTATTAGTATTAAATTATATATAGCTTATAAGGGATAGTATAAATTTAAAGCTAAAGATATTAAAAAGCCTTAGAGAGAAATTAGTAATAAATATAATATTAATTACTTAAAAGAAAACTTCTTTTTTTAAATATATCTATATAAAATATTATTATAAGTATTAGTTTAATAGCTTAGAAGATTAAATTATTAATATAATTAGGGTTTTTAATAGTAAGATTATTACTAAATTAACTATAGAATAATTATAACCTTTATATATAGTACTTAAATAAAAAGCTAGGAAAGTTTAAAAAAGTTAATATTATAATAGAAATATATATTTTATATATTAAAAGTTAAAGTTAAGATAAACTAAAGTTAAAAGCTTTAGCTAATATATTAATTAAATAAGATTATATAACCTTTTAATTATACTTATAGTAATATAACTTAATAATATTATTAGTAGTATTAATAAGGGAATTATAATTTACCTTTAAAACTAAGTTATTTAGCTTAGAGATTAAAATCTCAGGTAGTAGTATAATTACTAAACTAATCCTTAGAAAGGTAACTATTAATATAATATTCTTTAGATATAGTATATATTTTATTAGGTTTCTTAATTAAAGCTTTAATATAAGTAGTTTCTTACTAAGGCTTATTTCTAAGTATTTTTATTTAATTTTACCTAAGATATAGCTTATATTTAGGTTTATTATAGCTAATCTATCTAAGTTTTAAGTTATATATATTTAAGATTTACTTATAATTAGGTTTAAAAATTAGTTTATTTTAAGATAGTTTATATAGTATTAAGTAAAAACTATTATTTTTAAGTAACTTTAAAAAAAGCTTTAAAATTATTATATTAGTATAATAGAGTTTTAGAAGGTTAAGTAAATTTAATAGTAATATTATATTAAAGATTAAAGAGTTTAAAAGTAAGATTATAAGAGAAATTACCTTTTATTTTTTATAAAGATTTAATAAGCTAGGGTTTAGTTAACTTAAAAAGTTAAGCTAATAAGGCTAAGGGTTTCTTATAAAGTAATTATAATACTTATTTAAATACTATATATAAATATTATAGTTATTATATACTTATAATCTTAAGTTATAACTAGTATAATTTATATAATATTCTTTAATTATTTTATAATTAATTTAATAATAACCTTACTATTAAAGACTTTAATTATATTAATAATCTAATCTTTTAAGCTATTAAGCTAGTACTTATAATAATATTTTATATAAATATTCTTAAAAAAAGAAATTTCTTTTTAAAATAATTAATATTATATCTATTATTAGCTTTTCTTTAAAGTTTCTTAGTATTTTTAGCTTCAAATTTATATTATTCTTTATAAATTATTTATAATTTAATAATAATAATTTTTTATTATAAAATAAAAAAAGTTTATAATTAAAGATTATTAACTTAATTAAATTTTAATTATCTTATATAATATAAGGTTATTAAAATATAAGCTTAAAATCTTAGTTTAAGAGAGTTTTTTTTAAACTTTTTACTTTAACTTATAATTACTTAAGCTTATTAATATTATTATAATTTTAAATAATTCTTTTAATTTTCTTATATAATAAAATAACCTTTATTTTAAAATAAAAGCTATTAATTAAAATTCTTTTTATAATAATTAGTATTATAAATAAGCTATAATAGTTAATAATATATAATAAAAAGTAAGAACTAAAGTTAATTAATTAACTATAAGTTAAATTTACCTTTAGTTAAAATATTATTAATTATATTATTAGTTACTTATAAGTATAATTTTAAGTAAAGAGAATTAGTTATATAACCTTATTAATTAATATAAGTTAATAACTAAAAAGACTTTACATAATTATATATATAATTTTCTTTTCTATTTTATCTAGCTTTTTTAATAAAGCTTATTTATATTTTAAATATTATACTTAAGTAATAATAAAAAAAAAAAATATTTATTATCCTTACTTATAATTCTTAACTTAATTTATAAATATTTTAAGCTATATTTATTATATATTATAATTTACTTTATTAAGTAAGTTTAACTTTACTAATATATAATAAGAAATCTCTTTCTTAAGCTTATTATATAGTACTATAAGATACTATTTTATAGCTAATATACCTAGGATTACTTAATAAAATATCTTAAAGATTATATAAAAGAAAAGTAAAACCTTATATTTAAAAATAGTTACTATAATAAAAACTTTATCTATTTAGTAAGTATTATTTACTTAAATAACTATTAAATACTCTTAACTACCCTAAAGTAAAGCCTATTAATAATATAGTAAATATAAAAGTATAGTAATTAATAATATAGTCTACTAATTATATTATTACAAAGGTAAGAGGTAATTATAAGTAAAAGAACTAATAAAGAAATAGTAAAATAAATAGTATTTAAGCTTTAGTTAGGTTATAAGACTAGCCTATTAATATAGCTAAAAACCTTATATTAGAATAAAAAGTCTATAATTAAAGATTATATAGTCTTTATAATCTTTTTCTAATATATATAAAAAAAAAAGAAAACTATTATAATAATAATAGTAATTAACTTATAAATAAGTATATTTTACCCTTAATATTTAATATCCTAAGCTAACTTAAAATATAGATATAATATTATTACTAATTACCTTTCTCTATTTAATCCTTAATCTAAATAATATTTACCTTATAGCTTATACTTACTATAATAAGCTTTTTTATAATCTAATAGAGCTTAGTAATACTCTTACTAATAACTAAGCTTTAGCTAAATAGCTTTAGTAGTATATTAAAAACTAAGGAAAGCTAAATATAAAAGAACTAGGCTCTAAGCCTATAGATAATAAAGTAAAGGTAATATAAGTAATATTTAGCTATATAATCTTATATCTTCTTAAAATATAAACCTCTTATAATTACTAGTAGGTATAAATAAAGTAATAAGGTCTTAAGGATTTATACTATAAATTAAAGTATAACTAGCTTTAGCTTCCTTATAAAGTTTAATTCCTTATAATTATTTAAGGGCTATATAAAGTATAATTAATATAGCTAAAGGTAATAATCCTTAGAATTACTAAATATAAGGTCTACTAATAATATATTTCCTAGGATATTTAATAATATAGCTTAAACTATAGTATAGGTAATTATATCTTAAAATATAGGGGAAAATTTTATTATATTATAATTAAATAGAAGATTACTTATATAAATAAAGAGAAGGTAATATAAAGTTTAAAAATAGTTAACCTATAGTTAATTAACTAAGGTTATATAACTATTTTACTTCCTCTTAATTAATAGGATACTTATAATTAATATTAAATAAATAATAGGTAATTAATAATATAGTAACCTTTTAATCTTAGTTTTTAATAATACTATATAAAAAGCCTTATAGTACTATAATTCTTAATAACCTTATAATAAACTAAATATATTACTATATTCTTTAAAAGTATAAAAATATAGTTTTCTTTTAGCACTTATCGGGGTAATGCTACAGCGTTCGTTTAGCATTGCTATAGATCGGGTTAGTAACGTGGGACTAAGGAGATCAGAGGTTAACTAACTTACTGCTTATGTAGTGGTGTAGGAGGTGTAGGTGTAGGTGTAGGTGTAGAAAGAAGGAAGGGGGCTAGGCTACTGTGCCTTATATAGCAGCCTTTTATACATAAGCTTAGTTAGTAATAGTTAGAGTTTAGTTAATATAGGTAACTTTAATTAAGATAAGCCTATGCTTTAACCTACCCTAGAGGGGTTATCTTTAAATTATAGTTTTCTTTCTCTTTTACTAAACTAAATATCTATAACTTTTAAATATAAGCTTAATAATTACTATTATAATTATTACTAAATATTACTATTATTATAATATACTATACTATTTTATCTAAATACCTTAATATTTACTTATATAGAACTAGAATTATAACTAATAATAACTTTATTAATAGTAAAAAGTAAGAACTTATCTTAAACTAGTACTAAGTATTAAAAATAAACTATTTAATAATAAATAACCTTTTAATAGTTAAGTAGTTAATAATTATTTAAGAAGTATATTTTACTACCTTTAAATATATTATACTTATAGTATATAATAATATTAATATCTATTTCTTAATATAATTTAATAAGAATAAAAGAAAAGTATTAATATACTTCTTTTATAAGCTAAATAAAGAGTTATTTTCTAAAAAAAAGCAAGATTTAATTAACTATATTATACTTATAATTGATATTAATCTATATTAGAAATAGTTTTTAAAGTTAAAGTATATAGTTTATATAATTAAGCTCTATATATATATATTTAATTAAGAGTATTTAAAAATAAAAGATTTTAGCTATTTTAAATATAGTTAAAATTAAGTTTATAAAAAAGAGAGAAAAAAGTTAAAAAAAGCTATAGTTAATAAGGGGATTTAAGATCTAAGTTATTAGTAATAGTTATATAAATAACTTAAATATAATTAATTTAATTAAGGTATATAAGAGACTCTTTATAAGATATAAAAATAATATAGTAAAATAATATAGTAATAATTATTATAATATATATATTTACTATTATTAGACCTTAATAATATTATTAATAATATTATTAGGTTATATTATTATAAGTATAATTAAGAAGTTATATAATCTTATTTAATTAATATACTAGTTAAAATTAGCTTTTAATTTTAGCTTATCTTAATTTTAACTTTTAAATATATATTTCTTTTATAATATTAACTTTTTTAAATTTTCTCTCTTTACTTAAATACTATATATAAAGATTATAATTAATTATTCTATAGTTATTTTTATAAAAACCTTACTATTAAAGACTTTAATTATATTATTAACTTAATCTTCTAAGTTATTAAGCTATAGCTTATAGTAATATTCTTTAATTATCTTAAGAAAGTAATTTCTAAGCTATATATATAATTAGGTTTCTATAAGCTTCTCTTCTAAGCTTTATAAAGCTATTAGCTCTTTTTTAACTTCCTTTTCTATACTATTCTCTTAACTAAACTAAGGTTATTTTATATAACTAGATAAAGCTATTATAATAGTTTCTTAAAATCCTAGTTTAGGAAAATCTTCTTAAGATTATTAGCTTTTATTTATAATTACTTAAGCTTATTAATATTATTATAATTCTAAAGGATTAGTTTAATCTTTTTATATAAAAGGTTAATCTTAAGATTAATATAGTAAAAGGTATTTATTAAATCCCTTTATATAATTAGTATTATAAGTAAGCTATTACTATTATACTACTAAGTTATATTATAATAGTAATTAAGATTATAAAGGTATATAATTTTAGTTATATAATTTAAATTAATTAAAGCTATAAGCTAGGGATTTCTTTTAACTTTAAGTAATTAAATTCTACTAATTTTTAATATAATAAAAAATATAAATATATTTCTTTTTTAAAAGCCTTATCTATTTAAATTTTTTACTTAAAGTACTATATATTAATATTATTATAAAATTATAGTTTTAAGCTATAACTTGCTTATTAATACCTTTAGTTTATTTATTTAATTTAAAGTAATTAATTATTATAATTAGCTATTTCTTTAACTTTTTAAATTAATTATATATTTTTAAGTTTATAATATTAGCTTTATTACTCTTATTACTATTTCTAATTATAATTTTAAACTTAGCTTTATTAAATATTTAACTTTTCTTATTAATAATTAACTTATAAACTAGTTTCTTTAATACCTTAAGCTCTATTTTTAAAAATATTTTATACTTTTTATCTATTTAAAGTAATAAAAGTATTTTATAGCTAAAGGTAATAAATTTAACTTTTTTATAAGTATTAAATAAAAAACCTAATCTTAATTCTTTAATTACTATTATAATATTTAAGTTTTTTAATAATAGCTAAAGAGTTATCTTAATTTATAAATAGTTAAGATATAAATTATCTTTTCAATAGTAATCTTTAAGTAATATAATACTATAGTAATTAAATTAAAATATTACTAGGAAATAAGTTAATAGTAATATAGTATAATAAGAAATAGGAATTAATTAACTTACTAAGATATTTTATTAGTTAAAAAAGAAAATATCTTAAAAATTAGTATAGTTATAAAAAGAAAAAAAAGAAAAAAAGCTACTATATTTTATATAGTAGCTTTATATATATATAAGTTATAGCTATATTAGTATTAGTTAAGTTTAGTAGCTATAGGTAATACTAATAAATTAAGCTATAAGTTAACTTATTAAATAAGCTATCTTTATATTAAATAAGTAGATAAAATAATTAAGTAAGCTATAGTAATTAGTAATATATAGTAAAGAAAACTAAGGTTAATTAACTAATTAGTAACTTACTTATATTAAGTTAATTAAAAATTAAAAATAAAAAAAAAAGAAATTACTTTATATATATATTACTAATTATATTATTATAAAGGTAAAAGGTAATTATAAGTAAAAGGACTAGTAAAGAAATAGTAAAATAAATAATATTTAAGCTTTAGTTAAGCTATAAAATTAGCCTATTAATAAAATTAAAAACCTTATATTAAAATAAAAGATTTATTACTAAAGGTTATATAGTTTTTATAATCTTTTTTTAATATAAAGAAAGAAAATTATTATAATAAAATAAAAATTATTATAATAATAATAGTAAGTAACTTATAAGTAAGTATATTTTACCTTTAATATTTAAAATCTTAAGTTAACTTAAAATATAAGTATAATATTACTACTAATTACTTTCTTTTATTTAATTCTATATTTAAATAACTTTAAACTTATAGCTTATACTTACTATAATAGGTCTCTTTATAACCTTATAAAGCTTAGTAAAGCCTTTACTAAGAACTAAGTTATATTAAATAGCTATAATAGTATATAAAAAACTAAGGTTTAAATATAAACTATAAGTTTATAAGTTAAAAAGGTTTAGTAAAACTAGCTTAGTTTAGCTATATAGTTTTATATCTTCCTAGCCTATAGTCTACTTATAATTACTAATAGATATAGATAAAAAAGGTAAAGCTTTAGGTTTTATACTATAAGTTAAAATATAACTAGCTTATACTTTAATATAAAGATTAGTTTTTTAAAGCCTTTATAAATAAATATAAAGGGTAGATTATATATCTCTAAGTTATAATTTATAGAGTTATTAAATATAGAACTTATTAATAATATATTTCCTAGGATATTTAGTAATATAGCTTAAATAAATAGGTAACTATATCCTAAAGTATAAGGAAAAACTTTATTTAAAAAGTTTATAGTAAAATTAAGTATAAGATTACCTATATAAATAAAGAGAAAGTAGTATAAAGTTTAAAAATAGTTAACCTATAGTTAATTAACTAAGGTTATATAACTATTTTACTTTTTCTTTTAATTAATAGGATACTTATAACTAATATTAAATAAATAATAAGTTACTTTATATATAATATAGTAGCTATTTATATATATATTTACTATTATTAAAGTTTAATAGCTAATATAATATATATACTTATTAAGAATCTAGCTTAGTTAATATTAAAGATAACTTCTTAGGTAGATTAAATTATAAACTTAATTTAATTAGTATTACTAATAGCTACTAAACTTTAACTATTACTAATATAGCTATTACCTATATATATAAAAGGCTACTATATAAGGTATAGTAGCTTAGTTTCCCTTTCTTTCTTTTTTATTCTAGCTTTAATCTATATATAGTAAGTTATTAAACCCTTAGACCTTATTAATCTATATTATTAATTTATTTTATAGTTATAAAAATTATAGCTAAGTATTATAGTATTTTCCTAATAAAAAATTATTACTATAATAATAATATATACTTAGAAATTATAGAAATTAAAGTAATTACTTTATATATATTATAAGCTACTATAAACTTAGTTTTTAATTTTTCTCTTAACTTTATTATATATAAAATTAATCTAATTACTTTTAGCTATAAACTTATTTAGCTAATTTAATAAAATATAAATATAAATTATACTTTATTTTTAATTATTAAATTAATTATATTAAAAAAGCTAATAAGAAAGCTAGCTATAGAAAAGAAGCTTAATAATAATAAAAAGAAATCTCTTAAGAAAATTAACTTTTATAGTTAAATTATTTACTATATATAGTTTATTATTTTAAAAAATTAAGTAAAGATAATAGTTAATTATATAAATAGATTATAATAAAATTAATATATAGTATTTTAAGA
Organism: Fusarium multiceps; assembly: GCA_028416715.1. Lineage (NCBI taxonomy): Eukaryota > Fungi > Ascomycota > Sordariomycetes > Hypocreales > Nectriaceae > Fusarium > Fusarium multiceps. The sequence goes on along the minus strand of JAQPZZ010000121.1, from coordinate 1,325 downwards.
AGAACTAGTAATATTAAGGAAAATTTTAAATAGTTAAAATTTCTAAAAGAAAGATATATTTATATTTTATATTATATTAATAAAAAGTTACTCTTAATAATATTATTAATAATATTATTAAGTTATATTACTATAAGTATAATTAAAAGGTTATATAATCTTATTTAATTAATATACTAGCTAAAGCCTTTAACTTTAACTTACCTTAACTTTAACTTTTAAATATATATTTCTTTTATAATATTAACTTTTCTAAATTTTCCTAGCTCTTTACTTAAATACTATATATAAAGATTATAATTATTCTATAGTTATTTCTATAAGAACCTTACTATTAAAGGCTCTAATTATATTATTAACCTAATCTTCTAAGTTATTAAGCTATAGCTTATAGTAGTATTTTCTAATTATCTTAAGAAAGTAGTTACTAAGCTATATATATAACTAGGCTTTTATAAGCTTTTCTTCTAAGCTCTATAAAGTTATTAGCTTTTTCTTAACCTCTTTTTCTATATTACTTTATATATAATACTATCCTTTATTATTAATTAATAGAAGCTTATAGCTAAAGGCTATTAGCTTAATTAAATTAAGATTATCTTATATAATTAAATAAAGCTATTATAATAGCTTTTTAAAATCCTAGTTTAGAAGGGTTTTCTTAAGATTATTAGCTTCTACTTATAGTTACTTAAGCTTAGTAATATTATTATAATTTTAAAGAGCTAGTTTAATCTTTTTATATAAAAGATTAATCTTAAGGTTAATATAATAAAAGGTATTTATTAGATTTCTTTATATAACTAGTATTATAAGTAAGTTATAATAGTTAGTAATATATAGTAAAGAGAACTAAGGTTAATTAATTAACTAATAGCTTATATTAAATTAATTAATAGTTAAAAATAGAAAAAAAAGAAGTTACTTTATATATAATATAATAGCTATTATAATATATATATATTTACTATTATTAAAATTTAATAGTTAATATAATATATATACTTAACTTATTAAGATTTAACTTTACTAAAAGAGATTACTATTAATTATAATATTAAAGATAGATTTAACTTAAGATTTATAGTTTAAAGAGAAAAAAAAAAAAAAAAAAAAATTTAATGTTAAGCTAACTTTAGGTATTGTTTTAATTAATATATTTTTATAAATAATATTATATAACGTTATTATTACTATTAATAATAATATTAAAGATAGATTTAACTTAAGATATATAGTTTAAAGAGAAAAAAAAAAAAAAAAAAAAGTAAAAGAAAAGATAACTTTAAATATAGTTTAAAATAAAATAGTTATATAAATAAAAT
>JAQPZZ010000120.1:0-21563 GCA_028416715.1 Fusarium multiceps | reverse complement strand
AGTCTAAATAAGAGCTATTAATATATAATAGTTATAATTCCTAAGAAATAAACTAATCTATACTAGGTTTATATTAGTAGATATATAGAGTATAATACTAAGTAAAGTATAATATTATATCTCTTAATAGTAAATAGAGTAATTTAGGTATATTTAAGTAAAGAAGTCTTATTAATAGCTAATAAGCTAAGTATTTTATCTAATACTAAAGGAATTCATATATATATAACTAAATAGTATAGACTATTATAATATTAGGTTTAAGCTATAGTTATAAACCTATTAGTCTTAGACTATAGTAGTAGTACTTTATAAACTAATATATTAATATATTAGTTTAAGGAAGTAACCTTTAATTAGTAAAATTTATAAAGTATATATAATATAATTGTAGGGGTTATAATAAGATTAAGCTAAGCTTTCTTTAAAACCTATAATATCTATAGTAATTAAGATTTAATTAGTTTAATAATATTAATATAAGGTAAGGGATTTTTAAATAACTTGCTTTAGTAGCTAACTTGCTTATAAAATATATTATTTTATATCTTTATTAATATAAAACTTATATAAACTAGTTTATTTTTAAAAATAACTATTATATTATACTATAGCTATAGCTAGTAAACTATATATATTTTCTATAGAAATAAGCTTCTTATAATAATATATTTATATTTTTAACTTAAATAAAAGTTAAATTAGTACTTATAATAAAAAGATAGTTTTAAATAAAGTATTTTAAAAATAAAGATCTATAATATTTTTATAATAATACTTAAATACTTAAAAAGAAATATTCTTCTTTAGTAATACTATATTATTTATATTAAAATATATAAGCTATTTACTAATAGCTTACTTAAACTAGTAAGTTATATTAATAGCTAATAAGTTAAAGATACTATTTAATATAAAACTAATATTAAAGTTAATATAGTACTACTTATAACTATATCTTACCTTACTTTAAACTAAGTTAAATAATACTTAGTAATTAAAAGTATAAGATATACTTATAAGTAATATACTATAACTATAGCTTTCTATATAAAACTAAGAAAGTATATTAAAGTATATATAGTTTATATTTATTAATATAGTATAATAAAGTATAATAAAAAGAGAATTACTTACTAAAGAAGCTAAATACTTAAAGCTAAGATATAGTTAACTTTAGTTCTTAGTATAATATAGTAATTTAAGTTTCTTAGAATATAAAGCTACTAAGTATACTATATCTACTTATATAGTATTAAGTAAAGTAGTAAGTAGATAATTTACTATAATATAAAAGAAGTTAATACTTTACTAAAAAAAAATAAAAAAAGTACTTTTATTTTTTTAAATACTATTAATAAATACTATAGAAGTAAACTATCTAGTAGTAAATAGCTTATCTAGACTCTTAGTATAAATATCTCTATTAAAGTAAAAAGTAAAAGGTAAGTATACTATATTATACTTAAGAAATAAAAGAATTACTTAAATAATACTATTAAAGGTATTAAAGTTAATATTATAAAGCGATTTTAGAATATTTATATTAATACTAGAATAAATAATAGTAGTTATTACTATATTAAAAATATATTAATTTTTAAGTATAAAGATAAGTTTAATATTTAAATAAGTACTAGAGTTTATAATAATACTTTAAAATAAAAGCTTACTCTTATAAGTATTATTACCTATATATATACCTAGGTAAACTATAATAAGAAAAGTACTTACTAACTCTCTTTAGATTATTATATTATAATTTAATAGGTAAATTAGTTATTTTATATATACTTTATATTTTTCTTACTAATTATATTATAAGAATACTTAATAATAATTAGTACTAAAATAATATAATTAGTACTAATCTAATATAATTAGTACTAATTTAATATAATTAGTATAAATCTATTAATATAAACTAGTATAGACTGGTTTACTTATTTTAAAACCTAACTATTATATATTAATAGCTCTTATTTAAATTATACTATATAAATACTAAGTAATATTATTATACTATTAAGATATCTACTAATAATACTAATAATAAATTAATATATCTTTATATAAAACTATCTCTAAGTATAAGTAAAATAATAGCTAAGCTTTATTAGTATAGAAATACTATATATACCTTATAAATATAAGTTAATAAGAAGTCTACTATACTAGTAGTAGTAATAACTGTTAACTTTTAAAATAATTACTATAATCTAAGTAAATCTATTAAGCTATTACTATTAGTACTATTTATAGGAAAATTAGTAAATATAATTTTATTTTTAACTTAAATAAAAGGATACTTTTAGATATTTCTAAATAAGCTAAATATACTATAAAAGAGAATATTAATTACTATAGCTTTAATTAAGGGAAATACTAAAGATTAGTTTAACTTAATTTAAAAAAGATTACTTAGAAAATAAAGAAGAAATATAAAATTAAGAAACCTAGACTATATTCTTAAACTAAATAAACTTTAAGGAATTATATAAAGAAAACTTTAGAATTATTAATAAGAAATAATAAGCTACTACTAAGATCTTAATACTTAAGTAAACTAGACCTTACTATATTTACTTAACTAGATTTAAAAAATTAGTAGCTAAAATATAATAGGATAATAAAGTACTTATAAGAATCTATTATTAAAGCTTAAAAGAAAAAGTAAAAAATAAACTCTTTATAAAAACTAATTTAAATAAACTACCTAAGTATATTACTATAGCTATTAATATTAACTAATAATAGTATAAATTTAAATAAGAAAAAGCTAACTATAGAAAAAGTAATTACAGTACTTATATTCTATAATAGCAAGGTAAGTATAAAAACTAATAAAACTAAGGGAAACTATAATAATATAATACTTCCTATAGTATATAAGTAGAACCTATAGCTTTAAGAGCTATATAATTAAAATAAAACTACTAACCTTAAGATATATTAAAATATAAATAATAAAACTATAACTAATTTAAATATATAATATTATAATACCTATAGCTATAAAAGCTATAAGACCTAAATTATAATAAGCTATAAGTACTTAGAATTACTAGTAACCCTAGCTTGTAAATAACTTAATATATATAAATACTTAGAATATACTAGACTAGGTATAATATAGCTAATAAAATAGTACTAAAAGAATTCAAACTAAAAGTAATAAACTTAGTATATCTTAATAGCTTATATAAAGAACTATAAAACCCCTTTAAATCTTAATAAGAAATCCTAGAATACTATAAGAAAGAGGTAGAACTAAAGATAAAAAAAGAAAAAAGAAAGAAAAACTATAAATAATACTATACTAGAATAGTAAAACCTAAAGCTAGGGATATATAATACCTAAGAGAGAAACTCTAGGCTTAAACTTTAAAAAGGTAAGAAAAAGACTAAGCTTAAAATAAAAAACAAGGGAAAAGTAATAAGAATAGAAATTTAATATAACTTAAATACTAGAAATAATATATAGCTTTATAAGGGAAAACAAAGTTAAATAAGAAGTAAATAGTATTTCTATATAAATAAAGCTATAGTAAAATAAAGAATATATACTTATAAAAAGAAAAGCTATATATAAAAATCAAGTTTAATAATAATAATAGTCTTAAAGTATAGGATACTAAGGTAAAGAAGCTAAAGCTACTATAAAACTACTATATAAGTAAAATAAAACTATTAAGAATAAATAAAAGAAGCCTTATATACCCTTTTATAGTAAATAAGAACTATAAAGTTTTAGTAATCCTAAGGAGATATATATTTAAATTATAAGAAAATATTATAATATATCTATTATAGAAAATATCTATATTTAAGTATATAATATAGTAAAAGTTATAAACTTATTATATAAGAAACTAAGGTTTAATACTAGAAATAATATTTAAATATTCTCTATATATATATAATATAATAAAATCTCCTAGGTATTATATAAATACTACTAGTATAAGATATATTTTAAAGTAAAAAAGAATTAATATATTAACTATTTAGTACTCTTAGCTACCCTAGAGTAGAGCCTATTAATAATATAGTAAATAAAGAAGTATAGTAATTAAAAATATAGTAACCTTTTAATCTTAGTTTTTAATAATACTATATAAAAAGCCTTATAGTACTATAATCCTTAATAACCTTATAATAGATTAAATATATTACTATATTCTATATAATATAAAAATATAGTTCTCTCTCTTCTTTTACTAGACTAAATACCTATAACCTTTAAATATAAGCTTAATAATTACTACTATAGCTATTATTAAATACTACTATTACTATAATATACTATACTATTCTCTTTAAATACCTTAATATCTACTTATATAAGACTAGAATTGCAATTAATAATAACTTTATTAATAGTAAAAAGTAGAAACTTATCCTAGATTAGTACTAAGTATTAAAAATAAACTGTTTAATAATAAATAACTTCCTAGTAGTTAAGTAGCTAATAGTTATCTAAAGGGTATACTTTACTACCTTAAGATATATTATACTTATAGTATATAATAATATTAATATCTATCTCTTAATATAGTTTAATAAAGATTAAGGAAAGGTACTAGTATACTTCCCTTATAAGCTAAATAAAGGGTTATTTTCTAAGAAAAAGTAGAATTTTATTAACTATATAATACCTTTAAACAGCGCTAATCTATATTAGCAATAGTTTATAGAGTTAAAGTATATAGTTTATATAATTAAGCTGTAAATATATATATTTAATTAAGAGTATTTAAAAATAGAAGGTTTTAGCTATTTTAAAGATAGCTAAAATTAAGTTTATAAAAAAGAGAGAAAAGAGGGGAAAAAGACTATAGTTAATAAGGGAATTTAAGATCTAGGTTATTAGTAATAGTTATATAAATAACCTAGATATAATTAATTTAATTAAGGTATATAAGAGACCCCCTGTAAGGTGTAAAAATAATATAGTAAAATAATACAGTAGTAAAAAAGAATAATAACTATTTTTCTATAACTATTCTAAGAAACCTAAATAATAAATCTTACTTACTAAAAGAAATAAAGGGATATTTAGCTTATACTTAGTATAAATTACTAAGAGTAGTAAAACTATAGTTTAACCTAGCTAACTATTAGTTAAAAGTTAAGTAAAAAGAAACTTTAAGAGATATTAAATAAAACCTAAGGATAATTAATAAATAGAAAATAGAGTTTAGTAAGCTTATATAAGGAAAATATAAATACCTAAAGAAAGAAGAAATACCTAAAGAAGATAATAAATTAAGAAGAATAAAAGAAAGTAACTATATTTAAGTAAAAGGTAAATTCTACTTAACTAGCATTTTTAATAAATTAGAAAAAACTAAATATTATTTATAATAAAGCTATAAATAAGCAAAGTATAAAACTAAGAATAACTTAGAATAAAAAGTACTTTAAAAGCTATATAAAATAGTAAGCTTAACTACTTAGTACTATAAGTTTAAATTAAGGAAAGATAGCTAAATACTTAGATTAACTTTAAAGTAAAGTAGAACTTTATTAACCTAAGAATAGTTATAAAGCTAGTATTACTATAAAAGAAAAAATAATAACCTTACTTACTAATTAATATAGAAAGATAGCTTTGTAATTATAATAATAGAATTATAAACTAAGAGATTAATTACCTTTATATCTATATTTAAGAAAGAGTTTAAAAAGAGAGTTTTAATATTACTTTACTAAAAATAGAAATAGATACTATTCTAGCTATATAATAACTTAGATAAATAAATCTATATATAGACTAGATAATTAGCTAAGTTATACTTTTATATAACTTAAATAGTTATATAAAAGTAATTATAAAAAATATAAAGAGATCTTAAACTTTAACTAGAGAAGATAGTATAAGTAAATATAAAGTAAAGTATTACCTATCTTAAAAAGAAGTATAATATAAGTATAAGATAAGTATAAAATAAAAATTAGAAATCCTTAGTATTCTTAAATAGTAAGATATAAGAAAAGATAAGAAACTAAAAACTAACTAAGATTAACTTAAGAGAATACTAAAGAAATACTAGAAGTATAGTAAACTTTTTAAGAAAGAAATAGAAATAGAAATCCTTAAATATAGCTAATAAGATTATAAAATTAGCTTTATAAATAGAAATTTACTAATATAAAAAGTTTACTTACTTACTTAAAAGGAGCTATAAGTATAAAAGAAATATATTAATAAGATATTTAAAAAGAGTAATATTAGGAAATCTAGCTTACTAGTAATATTCTTTATATTCTTTATATTAAAAAAGAATAGATAAGAAAGACTAGTTATTAATTATATAAATAGTAAAGGATTAAACCCTATTACTATTTATAATAAAGTTAAAAAATAAACTATAAAGAAAGAAAGTCTTTATAATACTAGATATAAAAGAGGTATATAACTTAATCTATATTAAGGAAATAGATAAATAGAAAATTATATTTTAAATAGGGTTTAGCTTATTTAAATACTTAATAATATTATTTAAACTTATAAATATACCTATAATATTTTAATAAATAATTAATAATATACTTAGATAATACCTTAATATTCTTTATAATATATTACCTTAATAATATCTTAGTTTTCTTAGATAATAAAGAAAGATATATAGAATATATTTATAAGATATTATAAGCCTTATAAAGTACTAAACTATTAGTAAAACTAGAAATATATTTCTTTTATATTATAGAAGTTAACTTTTTAAAACATATTATTATATTAAGTAAAATTTAAATCTAAAAAAGAAAGATATTTATAGTATTAAAATAAAAAGCCCTAACTAATATTAAAGAAATAAAAGACTTTTTAAGATTTATAAATTACTACTAATAATTTATTAACAATTTTAATAAAACTATTAACCTACTTATAAGCTTAATTAAAAAAAGTAAAACCTTTAAATAAAATAAAGAAATATAAGTAGTTTTTAAATAAATTAAAAAGGTAACTCTTAGTAAGCTAATATTAAGAATACTTAACTTTAAATAAGAGGGTAAATTAAAGATTAATATATTTAACTTTATATTTAAAGGATAAATTAAATAATAAGATAATAATAGAAAATTATATCTTATTGTATTTTATATATATAAGCTATAGAAAGTATAGCTTAATTACTTTATATATAATAAAAAGCTCTTAGTAATTTATACTTACTTTAAGTAATTTAAATATTACTTAAAGAAAAGTAAGTATAAAGTTAAAATCTATATAAACTATAAGAATATTATATACTTTACTATAACCTAAGAACTAAATAGATAATAGATTAAATATATAGAATACTTAAGTAAATTTAACTTTATTATTATTTATTAAAAGAGATTAGATAATAAAAGAGCTAATATAATTAGTTAAAGACTAGACTTTAATATAGAAATAGCTAAGACTAAATAATAACTACTAAAGAAAGATAAGAAAGAGTAATATTACCTTATATAGTAACTATAAGTATTAAGCTTAATAAAATAAGGTAATAATAAGGGAAAGAACTATATAAAATAGTTAATTAAGTATTATAAGAAATAATATATATTTAAACTAAAAGTAAGGAAGTTCTATAAGATAATAAGTAAACTTTATAAAAATAGATATTTTAAAAAGAAGTAAATATTAAAAATATATAAATATAAAGATAATTACCTTATTTATTTATATATATATTATCTTCTTATTATATAAAGCAGATAATAAATCTAACTACCCTATAGTATAATAATTTATTATATCTAGTAAAAGTTTATAATAAAGTTACTTAAGGTAGGTAAAACCTTAATTAATAGAAATAAAAGGCTAAAAATAGCTAATACTATAGACCTTCTATCTTCTATTTAACTAAAAAGGGATATCTGCTATTATTAATTAAAATACCCTTATAAGTAAGTATATTCTATACCCAATTTTAGATATACAAAGCTAACTTAATTATAAATAATATATTAATAACTAATTAACTAAGGCTATTAGCTATATATAGTAGCTACCGCTTTAGCAAGCTAAAGATTAGTAAGGTACTAAGCAGACTAACTAACTAAGTACTATAAAAAGTACTTAAAGACTAATTTAAGTACTAGCCAGAACTATAATACATCTAGGTAGGGGGTACCTACTAGACTAACAAGGTCCTTATTATAGTAGCTATTTTTAAATATAAGGTTATATACTTCCCAGGCCTAATCCTTTCGCAGGTCCTAGTTATATAAGCTTAAGAGTAGGAGCTTAACGCCCTCTGGATTAAGCTTATATAGAGAGGTCCTAGTTGTATAATATTAGAGGTAGACTTACTTAATAGAATAAGATACAGAATATAGCAATAGCAGCTTAAAGTAACCGTAGATTAGGTTAAAAACTACTACTTAGGATAATAGAAATACTATAACTTCTATCTACTATTACCTAGGTACAGTATCTTAAGTATAGATAAGCTTTATTAAAAAAGCTAAATAAAATAGAAAAGGAAATCGCATATGCAATTATATGGGGTCTTCTTAGTCAGCAACTATTAGTTAATTAACAAAGTTACATAACCAATTCCCCCTACTTAAAATCATACCTGCAAGTAACTAATAATACAATTAACAATCTTTTAACCGGGGATAATTACCTTATAGTAAGAGTAGAAGAAGTTATAGATACTATTATTCTTTAGTATAATACTTAGAATCTAGTACTAGAAGAATTAAGAAAGAAATAAGTATAAATAACTTTACTAAATAATTATAGATATCTATTATATAAATATTAAGAAGTTATAAAAACCTTAAAATAAATATAAGTATATAGCTATATAGTTATATAATAAGATATAGAAAAAGTAATTAAGAAATATAATATATATAAAAAAACTAAGATATAATAATATAAGCCTTATAGAGAATTATAGCTATTACTAATAATATAATAACTATAGGATTTAATTATAATAGATTTTATTACTAAACTACTACTATTTAAAAAGCTCTTAATAAGGATCTTTTATAATAATATATTAGTTATAGTAAATTAAGTTATAAAATTCTACTCTTATATTCTATACTAAGAAACTATAGATATAAAATAGATAGCTTATATTCTTTATAATAAAATATTCTAAGATAATAAAATACTATTAGAAATCCTTATAAATAGAAAATTAATACTTACTAGTAAGCTTTAGTAAGTATTTATAGTACTTATTAAACTATACTAATTGTAAATAAAATAATTAAGTTGAAAAGCTACCTATTATCTAGTTTATATATAATACTATATATAATAAATATATATAAGATTAATACTAACTTATATTAATTTTAAATTTACCTTTAATATATATTATAATAAATAAGGCTCTAAGAATATTTACTTTACTACTATACTTAAGATTAATAACCTTAAGAACCTTTATAAATAAGAAAAAAAGAAACTTAAAAAAATAAGAAATAAGATATACTAATACTATAGTAAGAAAAAGATTAAGAAATTAATTTTTAAAAAGGGAAATATAATCTACTTATTTACTAAGAATATCAGGGTAAAATAATTATTATATAAACTTAATAATAAGTATATTAAACTATATAAAATTAAGAAATATATTAAAAAGGATATTTATAAGCTAGAGTTACTACTAAAAGTTAAGCTATACCTAGTTTATTATATTTTATACCTAGAGTTAGCTATTAATATAATATAAATTAAGATAGGTAATAAACTAAAAGAAATTAATAAACTGAAACTCTTTAAAGTAAAAGAAAATTAATAAATAAATAATATATTTAGTAAAATAAAAGGTTTACTTATAAAATAAAAATATATAAAAATTACTAAAATACTATACTAATACTTAGTAACTTTTAAAGCATTTCTACTATTAATACTAAAAGACTAAGATAAAGTATTAATAAATAAACCAAGACCTAGAAACTTAAAAGCTTTTTATTTAGAAATAGTAAACTAGTTTAGATATAAACTATTAGATTAAGTAAGCTCTAATATTATTACTTTATCTTTCTTAACTTTTTTTAACTTATCTATTAAACTTAAACTATATTAAATTATATTTAAATGCTTTTCTTTTACTTAAGATAATACTTTTTATTAGTAATTTTATAAGCTAATCTTATTAGTATATATAAATTATTATAAAGAAACTAGTATAATTACTTACCTACTATTATTAATATATTATAACTATTATAAGAATAACTAGCTTTAATATAAAGTTTATAATAATTTAACTTATCTAGGTTAAGAATATAATTTAGTTTATAACTATAAGTTATATAGTTTATATAAAGTATTTTAAAAGTATAAAAAGTAAATAAGAGATATAAAAGTATATAATAATTTTTAATTAATATTTTCTTTAATCTTACTATATAGTTAAATATTTTAAAAGAATTATAAGTTTAAGTTTACTTACTAAAAGTAACTAATAAGGAAAAGTATTATAAACTAAGCCTTAAGAATAAGGCCTTAAGAAAGAGAAAGATTATATTATAATTTAATAGGTAAGTTATATATCTTATATATACTCTATATCTTTCTTACTAATTATATTATAAGAAGACTTAATAATACTTAGTACTAAGATAATATACTTAATACTAATTTAATATAGTTAGGACTAATCTAATATAATTAGTTTTAATTTAATAATAATCTTACTAATTATCTACTAATTACCTAAGTATATATATATTTATTTAATATTAGTTAGTATACTTAGTATAATAGCTATTAATAATACTTCTTTACTTAAATACCTTTTATTTACTATTAAAGAATATAATACTTTATAATTACTTAGTATAATACCTTATAACTCTATTTAATATAAACTTAAAATAGATTAATTTACTTATTTAAAAACCTAACTATTATATATTAATAACTCCTATTTAACCTATACTATATTTATAACTAAGTAATATTATATTATTAAGATACTTAGTAATAATTAACTTATATTATCTTATATTAAAAAACTATATAGTATAATTAAGATAATAATAAAAATCTATTAACTATATAATACTATTTATAATCTATAAACCTAGGTTAATAAATAAGGTATAAATCTAGCTACTAATATAATCCTTTAACCTTAGGGAAAAAGAGAAAGTAAAAAAGTATTAAAACTACTTAAGCTAGAACTATTTAAAGAATAAGCTATAAATATAATCTTATTCTTAACTTAAATAAAGGGATACTTTTACTTATTTTTAACTAAGCTAAATATTACTATTAAGAAAGTACTATTTACTATACTACTAATCTAAGGTAATACCTAAGATTAGTTTAAAATTATTCTTAGGAATTCTCTTAAGAATAAAGAAATTATATAAAACTAGGGAATTATTAATATTTTTATTAATTAAAATAATTTTAAAGTTATACTTAAGGATAATTTTAAAATTATTAATATAAAATAATAAGTAGTAGTTAAGATTATAGTACTTAGGTAAACTTACTTTTATATTACTTACTTTACTAAGTTTTAATAATTTACTTTTAAAATATAATAGGAAAATAAAGCTATTATAAAAGTCTACTATAGAAAATAAAAGGAAAAAGTTAAGAATAAACTTTATAAGGTAAATTAACTAGATAATATTATAAAATATATTACTATAGTAATTAAGATTAATAAATAATAATATAAATATAAAAGTAAGAGAAATATTAAGATAAAAAGATAAAAGAACCTTAATTCCTATTATTTAAACTATAATAAGTAGTATAATCCTTAATAATATAAAAACTAATAAGGTAATAAATAAAATAATACTATATATAGAATATATACTAGCTTTATAATACTTAGTACTACTTAGCTATAATAGTAAGAACTAAGATAACTATAAGATATATTAAAATATAAATATTATAACTATAACTAATTTAAATATATAGTATAATAATATCTATAGCTATATAGACTATAAGATCTATTTTATAGTAAGCTATAAGTAGTTAGAATTACTAATAACCTTAGCTTATAAATAGCTTAATATATTTAAATACTTAGAATATATTAAATAAGGTATAATATAGCTAATACTATAGTATTAAAGGAAGTTAAGCTACTAAGAAGAAAACTATATATTAATAGCTTAGTTAAACTGCTAATAAATAACTTTAAACTAAAAGAAGAAGTATATAAAGAATATATAAGAGAAAAGGAAATTATAACTTATAAAGAAAGAAATACTAAAGCTAAAGCTAGATATTATAAGAAGATAAAGGATTTAAAAGTAAGAAAGTAAGAAAACTAATATATAAGGGATATATATAAGATAATAAAACTTAGAAAAATATAAGTATTAGAAATAATATATTTACCTTTAAAAAATAAACTAGTACCTATTTATAATAGATACTATAATTTAGATAAAGATCTTAAAAGTAAGAAAAGTAAAAAGATTATTATATATAAAGAGGTTTTAATTAAAATAGACCCTATAATAATATAACTACTACTAAGAGCCCCTATTTAGCCCCTAAGGCTATAAATAGGGATACCTATAGATAGAGCTATAATACTTAATATAAGATAGGTAATAGATACTATCTCTATATAAATAAAGGTTTAATAGAAGGAAAAATATATACTAATAGAAATATAAGTAGTATATAAAATAAGAATATAATAATAATAGTAAGCTTAGAGTATAAGATATTAAGGTTAAGTAGCTAAAGCTACTATAAGAATATTATATAAGTAAGATAAAACTATTAAAAAGAAATAGAAAGAGCTTTATATTCTGTTTTATAATAAATAAAGATTTTAAAGCTTTAGTAGTACTAAAGAAATATATATTTAAATAGTAAGAGAATACTATAATATAATAAAAATAGGAAATATTTATAAATAGGTATACTATATAGTAAAAGTAATAAACTTACTATATAAGAAAGTAAGGTTTAATATCTAGGATAATATTTAAATACTTTTAATAAACTAATAATATAATAAAGTCTTATAGGTATTATATAAATACTATTAATATAAAATATATTTTAAAGCTAAGAAGGATAATAATTACTTTTCTATTACTATTTTAAAAATACCTAATAATAGGCCTTACTTACTAAAGGAAATAATAAGATATTTAGCTTATATTAAGTATAAATTACTAGAAGTAGTAAAACTATAGTTTATATTAATATACTATTAATAGGAAATAAGAAAATAAGAAACCTTAAAGAATATTTAGTAATAATTATAGAAATAATTAAAGAAGCTAAATAAGAGCTTAAGGAACTTATATAAGGGAAATATAAGTACTTAATAGAACCTAAAGAGAATAATAAACTAGAAATAATAAAAAGGCTAAACTATATATAGGAAAAAGAAAGAATAATTATCCTACCTAATAGTTAATATAAAAGGATAGCTTTTTAACTATAATAATTAAATTATAAACTTAGAAACTAATTACTTTTATATTTATATCTAAGAAAGAGTTTAAAAAGAGAGTTTTAATATTATTTTACTAAGAATAAAAATTAATATTATTCTAAGTATACTATAGCTATAATAGTTATAATTCCTAAGAAGTAAACTAGTTTATATTAGGTTTATATTAGCAGATATATAGAGTATAATACTAAGTATTATAAAGTATTATATCTCTTAATAGTAAATAAAGTAAGTATTATAATCCCTGCAGTTATATTATATATACTCTATATTTTTTTACTAATTAGAACTTAGCTTACCTATACCTATATAAGCTTTGCTAAAAGCTTATAATACTAATAGTAAACTTACTTACTAGTTTACCTAAGTTATTATAAGCCTTCCCTTAAAGCTTATAACCCTATTAGTAAGATTATCTTATATATATATATTTATTTAATACTAAATAGAATACTTAGTTTACTAGCTATTAATAAAACTTCTTTACTTAAATATACCTAATCTACTCTATTTACTATTAAGAGATATAATACTTTATAATACTTAGTATTATATTCTATATATTTACTAATATAAACCTAGTATAGACTAGTCTATCCCTTAGGAATTATAACTATTATAGTAAGTTAAGTATATTTAAGTAAAAAAGTCTTATTAATAGCTAATAAGCTAAATATTCTATCTAATACTAAAAGAATATATATATACTTAGGTAAATAGTAAGGATTATTATAGTATTAGGTTTAAACTATAGTAATAAACCTATTAATCCTATACTATAGTAATAATATTTTAGGGATTAATATATTAATATATTAATCTAAGGTAATACTTCTTAATTAGTAAAAAATATAGAGTTTATATAATATAATATAACTACTAGAGTTATAATATAATCTCTCCTTTTCTATAGTCTTATCCCTAAGGCTTATTATTACTTAACTAATATTATTCTTTTCCTACTAAGTTTTAACTTAGACTTATAAATATTTTACTAATTATTATATCTAGTTATATTTCTAAGTTAAAGTATCTTAAATCTAAGAAGTTTTCTAAGCTATTTAAATATATTATAACCTTTAGTAAATATATTATACCTTATTCTTACTATTTTTATTTAAAGTTAATATATATTACTAAGAGTAACTAGTCTTTTTATTATAGTAACTATATAGATACTAAGGTTATTTATAGTAGTTCTAGTATTATATTATATTATAAGTATTTTTATATTCTTTTATACTTCTAAGTTAATTTATATATAGTATAGAAAAATATAAAAGAGTATAAGAAGCTTAAGAAGAATAAGTAGAAGGTAAAGGAAGCTTTAAAAGAAGCTATAGCTTATCTTACTTATATTTAAAAGATAAAGTATTAGTTAAAGTAATATAGTAATAAGTTATTTACTTAGAAAATATATTCTTTTAAGGAGTTCTTTAAGCTTATTTTTACTTAAGTTAAGTCTTTTACTATTTTTAATACTTAATTATAAAGAGTTATTAACTTAATTAACTAAGGTTTTATTTTTAGTAATATTCCTTTTAATAAGAATTTATTTATTCTTAGTAAAAGTTCTTTAAAATTTATTAAGTACTAATAATATTCTTTAGTAATTCTTATATATTTTTATTTTTTAAGTAGGTTTTTTATTTTACTAAATATATTATTTATTTATTTTCCCTTTTTATTTCTCTAATTACTTTTACTTTATGATTTAAGGATGACCCCTCCAGGGTAGGTCGAAGCGTAGGCTCATCTCAATTAAAGTTACCTGTATTAACTAAACTCTAACTATTACTAACGAAGCTTTAACTTACATACACAAAAGGCTGCTGTGCAAGGCACAGTGGCCTAGCCCCATTCCTTCTTCCTACACCTACACCCACACCTCTCACACTACTACACAAGCTTATAGCATACAGTTAGTTAGCAAAGTAATTAATAGACTTGGAGTAGTACTTACGTACAGTAAGTCGATTAACCCCTGATCCGCTTCGCTGTACGTTGCTAACCCGTTTCGTAGCAATGCTAATCGAACACTGCAGTATCATGCCTATAAGCAGCTACTACTGCTATAATAACCTGTATCTTAACTATAGCTATATTAGAAGAGCCCTTGTATTGCTAATACTTACCTTTACAGAGGTATAAGAGGCCTATACCCTGCAGTAGTAAGCAGATACTGTTATATATAAAGTCTAGCTTATAATATTTAGCTGTAAACTTCTCCTGTATTAGTATTAGGACCCTAATATTAATAATCCCAAAGGTATAACCTTTCTACCTAATAAGCTAACTATATTAACTAACCTAGCCTTATAGCTAGAGATAAAATAGCTACTGTATATAGTAGAGAGGAAATTCCTTAATAACTTTAAATTATATAATCCCTAGCTTAAGGAGCTAAAGTTGCAAGTTAAGATTGCAATTAAACACTTTAATAACCTAATCTTAATCTGCAATATAAAGCTAAAAGATTAGAGAATAGGCTAGCTAGTAACTATAGTTAGGTAGTATAGCTATATTATTCTAGATAATAAATAAGGATAGTATATATATATAATAAAAATTCAGAGGTATAAGGTTTAAAAAAGGGATATATTTATATATTATTAGTACTATATTATTAGTTAAAGTTAAAGTTAAGGTTACCTAAAGTTAAAAATAATAATTAGCGTTTTAGTAGTTTAATTAATCTAGGTTATATAATAAGTTACGTACCCTCTTAACCTTTACTACTACCTTAGCTAATATATATAACTAAGTATTATTAATAGTATTATTAATAGTAACTTTTACTTTATAAAGTTCTAATCTATTAATTTCTTTAAGTTTATTTCTAATTTTAACTTATATTATATTAGCTACTAATTTAAGTAAGGAAATATAAAAGATTAAATAGAGCTTAACTTTTAATAATAGGTTTAGTTTATAATTATTTTCTAAAATCTTCTTAGTAATTTTATAAGGTTTAATATATTTATAATCTAATTAATATAAAGGTTATTTTATTTATATATTTTTTATAGATAAGTAAACTATCTTTTTTTCCTTAAAGGTTAATCTTTTAATTCTTTTTATATTATAGTATCTTTTTATTCTTTTTCTAATAAGTTTAAGTTCTATTTTTATTTCTTTATATAGATTCTTAAGTTCTTTTAACTTAAGTATTATAATAAAGTTTATTACCTATACCTTAGGTTTATTATAGTAAGTATTTAATATAAATCTAAAGTTAATATAAGTAGGTATTAACTTTATACTCTTATTATAAGTAGTATTATAAGCTAATTATATAATAAGTAGCTTTTTAACTTAATTATTTTATCTATAATTAATATAGTATTATAAGTATTATTTTAGTACTTAGTTTATTTACTTAGTTTATTTATCTATTTATAGTTTAAAAGCTATTAAGAGCTAATAATAAAGTCCTAGGTATAATATAAGTATTTACTAAAACTTAATAATAAATATTAATTCTTTATTTAATAGGATTTTATTTAGGAATCTATATATACTAATAATATATTAGTAAAAAATATAAGAAAGCTCTTTTATATCTATAGATTCTCTATAAAGTAGGTAATATAAGAATTCTATAAGTTAGTTAATAATAACTATAATACTATTATAAAAGATCCTAGTTAAAGGTTCTTTTAATAAAGATAGCTTAGTTATAAAATCTATTATAATTAAATCCTAAGGTTATTATACTACTAGTAAAGGTTATAATATACTATAGGGTTTATAATACTATACTTTTATTTATATATATATATATATTATATTATTTAATAACTTATTTTATATTTTATCTTATATACTTATATTCTCTTTCTTATAGATATTTAAGTATTTTAGTAATACCTTAGTATTTATATAGTAAGTATAAATAAAATTTATAAATAAAGTTACTATTACTTATAGTCCTTATAGCCTTCTTAAGGTAGTATATAAAATATATTTATACTAAGTCTTATATATCTTTTTTTAAATAGAGGCTATTATAAATATCTTTTATTTAATTTTATATTTTCTTATAGGTTTTATTATAAGGGACTAAGTTATAGTAATATTTAAAAATAGTATTAATATATTAGTAAAGTATCTTAATCTTTCCTTTAAAGTATATTATTCTATTATTTTAGTTATAATATAATTCTTTAATTTAGTTAGTAAAATCTTATTTACTATTATAGTATAGTAGCTTTTAATACTTAGGTAAAGGTTATAGTTTCTTTATTATTTTTATAATTACCTTTATTAGTTAAGTAAATTAATATTTTCCTTTTCTATTTTTCTTAAGAAGTTACTTCTAAGCTTTATATATAACTTTTTTTTTAAAGTTTAGCTTATAGCTAATTATATTAGTATATTTATTATTAAATCCTTTATAGTATATAATTATAAAATTAAATTTATATAGGTATTTAGTATAATATAGTTATTATCTATTTAGTTCTTATATTATTATAAAGTATAAAATATTTTAATAATTAATATAGACTTTTACTTAGTATATACTTTCTATTAAGTAGTATTAAAATTCCTTAAAATAGTTAATAATAGCTAGGAATTCTTTATTATAAATAGGATAGATAAGTAGAAGGTAATTAAATATAGCTTTTTTTTCTAAGTCTTATTATTTAATTTATTTTCCTAAGGTAAAGTTTAAGGAATTTATCTTAAGTTTAATTTCTTTATTTAAATTAAATATTATTAATACTAGTTTACTTAGTATAGAATCTTATAACTTATTAAAGGCTTATTATACCTTATTATTCTATTTAAACTTATTATCCTTCTTAGTTAATTTTATAAGAAAGTTTACTATTTTACTAAAGTCTTAGATAAATTATTAGTAGTAATTAGTAAGTTCTAAGAAGTTTTATACTTTTCTAACTATAGTAAGGATAAGCTAATTATATATTATTAAGATTTTCCTTTTATTTATTTAGATTTCTCTTAGTAAAATAGTATATTTTAAGAAATTAACTTTTTTAATATAAAAGTAACTTTTTTTTAGTTTTACTAGATAGTTTATATCCTATAGTACTTTTAAGACCTTATAAATATATTTTTAATACTCTTTTTTATTATTTAAAAAGATTAAAATATTATTAAAATAATATATTATAAATATATTTAAGTATTACTATAGAATATTATTAATTATTTATTAAAATATAGTTAGTATATTTATAAGATTAAATAGTATTACTAAGTATTTAAAGAATTTAAATTTAGTTCTTAATATAGTTTTCTATTTATTACCTTTCTTAATATAGATTAAGTTATAAGTACTCTTAAGATTAAATATAATAAAGATTTACTTTCCCTATAAGTAGTTCTTAAGTTCTATAATAAGTAAAAGTAAGATCCTATCCTTAATAATAAGGTTATTTAATTGTCTATAGTTTATAATAAGTTATAATTTTCTATTTTTCTTAAGTATAAATATAATAAGAAATCCTACTAAGGATATTAATTATTATATATTACCCTTTTATAGTTTCTCTTTTAAGTAATCTTATAATATAGTAAACTTAAGTTTATTAAGGTTATAAACTTTTTAAAAAGGTAAGTTATTTAATTTAAGTATAATCTTATAATCTTAGTAGCTATACTATAATACCTTAGTATTAAGTTTTTCTTTAAATAATTTACTATAAACTTAGTACTTTTAGGGTATATTCTTAAATTTATTTACTTTTAGTAATTTCTTTAGTTTTAACTTTAACTTTTTATTTAGGTTATATAGCTATATAGTAATTATTATAAAGGTTTATTAAATATATTACTTTTTACCTTTTTTATATTTATATTATATTCCTTTTAGAAATAAGTAAATATTCTTTTTATACTAAACTTTACTAGCTATCTTAGTTAAAGTTTAAGATCTCTAGTTATTATTACTTTTTAAATTAATATCTTTATTAAAAAGGTTATTTATACTAATAATCTAGCTAGTTTTTTAATAAAAGTATAGATTATAGTAATATAGCTATAGGTATTTTAGTATTAAGTTATATCCTAGTATAGGAATAATATTAAGGTTAATATTATACCTTTAAGTTCTAATAAATACCTTTAAGTAATTAATCTCTTAAATAATAAGTTCTTTTTTATAAGTAAGTAAAGCTATATTTTAAGTTACTATAGTAACTATAATATATTAACTATATAAAGGTTAATTATATTAATATTAGTTTTACTATTTACTAGTATAGTTAGCTATTTCTCTTTAATTTATACTTATATATTTAGGTAAGTTTATTAACTATATATAGTTAATCTTAGAGCTTTTATAAGTATTATAAGCTTTAGTTCTTTACTTATTTATAGCTCTAATAGTATAGTAAGCTATTATCTTTTCTTAGTTAACTTAGGTATTATAAATTATATTTACTATTATAGTAAAGTATATTATTAGAATATTTATTTTCTCTTTATAGTTCTTTTTATAGCTTAGTATCTACTTACCAAGTATTTTCTTTAGTTTCTTTATATTAGCTTAAGGTATTATAGCTTAGTATATTTACTTAATATCTCTATTAGTTAATTATCTATTAATTCTAAATATATATAAAGGCTTATTCTCTTATTTTTATATAAATAGTAAATTTTATTACTATATTTTTTAAGTATTACTTAGATAATTAGTATTCTATAATATTAATAATAAAGTATAGCTTTTATTATATATATTCTTAGATACTTATTAGAAAGTAATTATTACTTATCTTAGCTTATTAGTATAATATATAATAGTATACTATATAGGATATTTATAAGATTTACTTATACTTCTTATTACTAAGGTACCTTTAGGAACTATAGTATATTATTAACTATTATATAGTAGTTTTTATATTTTATTTTTATTTTATAGTAATAGTATAAATATAGATATTATTATCTTATACTATTTTAACCTACTCTTTAGCTTATTAAATTACTTTATTTATCTAATTATCCTATTAATCTTTATACTATAATTACTTTAATTTATACTTCTTCTTTTATCTTTATTATTCTAATTTAGTATATATAGTACTTAGGTAATTTAGGTCCTAGTAGTATTAATTAAGTTAAGTTATCTTAATAGGTATCTTATTAATTTATTTAATAACTTCTAATCTTTCTATTACTTTTTATAGTAATTTAAGTATTTTATTAATTTATAAGATAAGTAAGTTAAAAAAGGTTTTATCTATAAATTTATCTAATCTTTATTAAATTTCTTTAGGTATAAAAGTACTATCTAAGTAAAAGGTAGTTTCTTTCCCTTTTTAAGTAACTATAACTATATATTTAGTAGTACTTATTATAATAGTTTTTAGTATAGGTTCCTATTTCTACTTTTTCTTTATATAGCTTTTTCTTTTAATTTCTATATATTATTTCTAGTATTTAAGCTTATTTCCTTTCTATTTTTTAAATATTCTCTTTATTATTAATTGTATTCTTTCTTCTTTTATATATATTTAAGGTTATTAAGAATATTATAATTAAGATTAGGTTTCTTACTATTTAAGTAATTAGTATTTATAGTTTTTTTATAACTTATAAAAGGATCTCTTAGTTATATAGGTTATTCTTTTTATAATAGGGTTATAAACTAATTATATCCTAATCTAGTTATAGCTACTTACTTTAATATATAAACTACTATCTAGGGTTCTTTTTCTTTCTATATATTAGTTTATTAAGTAGATTTACCTTTAGATACTAGTTAGTACTTTTAGTTAATTTTTATAAGGTTTTTATAGTCCCTTTTTTAGTATTCTTTTTTACTAGAGTTCTAGTAAATTAAAGCTAGTTAATTTAATTAAGTAGTATTAATATTTATAGGTTTTACTTAAGTACTATAAGAAGTATTAGCTTATTATTATTTTCCTTAGTTAGTATAGTTATAGTTATTTCCTTACTAGTTCTTATTCTAATTAAGAGTATAGTTCTATCTCTATTTATTAGCCTATTTCTTTTTTTATTATTTAAATAGTTAGTTATTAATATCTACTATAAGAAATACTAATTAATTTAAAGTCTTTAGTTTCTTTCTTATATATATTATAGTATCTTTTACTTTAGCTTTTAGTTCTTAGTATACTTAGAATATAT